>CM064481.1:3375775-3654835 GCA_032716605.1 Paralithodes platypus
AGACAATCAGCATCACCGTACTAAGACGCACCAGTTAAGCAATGGTAAGCTTAATTAAAAGAAAATGAAAGAACTCCGTAAAGTAGTATAATATAAAACAATAGTTATTTACTTTCATCATAACCCAATTAAGTAAAGAGTTGCTTTAGTCCAAAAGTTAGTCAAAACTACTAAATAGTTAAGTACATTAATAAGTAGCGTTAACGATAAATCGGAACCAAATACTTAAACACACAATAGTAGCGTTCACGTTAATTGCCAATCACATATCTCACTAACCAACATAACGTAAGTGTTTACACCTGATCACACTTAACACACATATATAATCTGACTGACAGTCACAATCCCATTAAAATACTTCAACCCGTCTTCCTCCAGCTGCAAGTTCACCTTCCCCAACTCCAAATGAGACTGATTTGAATGCCCACAACTCGGGTCTTATATACCAAACAATGATGGTGTAGGAACGAATCAGGAGGCGGGGGTGGTGCCTACGCCAATCATAGCTCCTCGAGTTGCATAACAGGTGCCTGGTCCACTCACAGCTCCTGGCGTCGATCATACGTCATAGCATCGGTCATCGAGGTAGTTTGCAGGGTCCCCTATGACGCACGCAGGTGTGAAGGCTAGTTTGCAGGTATGCGGGCGAGCTAGTTTCCCCACTCGCTTGTTCGCTCGCTAGTCTGCTTCACAGTTTGGGTAGTGTGACTCCTTCAACTCTAATTCTAACTCTTAAATTAACATACAGGGCTCCGTTATGTCAGAATATATATATATATCTATATATACATATATTATATATATATATCAACTATATCTCCCCTGCTCACACACATGGTAATCATGTCTCTCTCGCTATCTCTCTATAATATATATATATATATATATATATATACAGTTTATATAATATTAATATATATATAATATATATATATTCTCTATCTCTCTTCTATATATATTATATATATATATATATATAATATATATATATATATATATATATATATATATATATAATATCTCACTCTCTTCTCTCTCTATATATATATATATATATATATATATATATATCTCACTCTCTCTCTCTCTCTCTCATATCCCCTGCTCACACATCTATGCATAAGCATTATCTATTATTAAGTGTTTGCATATCATCATCCATGTATTTCCACCCTTAACAATAGGACGCCCAGCTCTTCCATATTTCGCCTTCTGTCACACACACACACACACACACATACACACACACACACACACACACACACACACACACACACACACACCTACACTACCGAGGATTAACCTCCCATTGTAGTAGGCTGTACCTGACCATACGGACCATATACGGACTTGAATTGCTGCACCCTCTTTACCCTTCAACTGTTTACCCTGACCATACCAAAACAGTTTATGTATGTATGTATGTTTGTGTGCATACGTGAGCGTTTGTGTAACGGACATGTGCACACTTACTGCATGTTCTTATGTTCTTATGTATGTATATGTATGTGCGCACGTACGTGTATATACGTATGTTCTGTATATGAGTAAGTAAATAAATGTGTATATGTACTGTATATCACTTACTCTCATGGTTATTTTATGATAATTTGTATTCTGCACATGCATCATTATTGTATTTATTTATTTTGTTTGTTAACTGCGCTACATCTCATATCTGTACATCTAATGTTCATCCACTAAATTGTAAATGTGTATTTTCAGCTCATGAGGCTGCCATTCTTTAATAAACCGTTTATTATTATTATTATTACTATTATTATCTACCTGGTAATCACTGTCTGTCACTCTCTCTCTCTCTATATATATATATTAGTATATCTTATAATATATATATATCTATATATATATAATATATATATATATATATATATATATATATCTCTCATCTCTCTCTCTCTCTCTCTCTATATATATATATAATATATCATATATATAATATATATATTATATATAGATATCTCTATCTCTCTCTCTCTCATATCTCCCCTGCTCACAACCTACCTGGTAATCACTGTCTCTCTCTCATACTATATGTATAATATATATAATATATATATATATACAGATATATATTCACTCTCTCTCTCTCTATATATATATATTATATCTCACTCTCTCTCTCTTCCTATCTCCCTGCTCACAACACCTACCTGGTAACTGTCTCTCTCTCTCCTCTCATATAGATATATATATAATATTATCACTCTCTCTCTCTGTCTCTCTAATCTGCTCACACACTACCTGGTCAATCACTCTCTCTCTCTCTCTCTCTCTCTCTTATATCTATATATTCACTCTTTTCTCTCCTCTGGTACTAATCTAAATCACTCTCCTCTCTCTCTCTATAGTAGAATTATATATATATATATATATAATAATATATAATAATCTCTCCCTCTCTCTCTCTCTCTCTCTATCTCCCTGCTCACAACACCTACGGTAATCACTGTCTCTCTCTCTCTCTCTATATAATATATAATATATATATATTATATATATATATATATATATATATCTCACTCTCTCTCTCTCTCTCTCTCTCATATCTCCCCTGCTCACACACCTACCTGGTAATCACTGTCTCTCTCTCTCTCTATATATATATATATATATATATATTATATTATAATATCCATTTCTCTCTCTCTCATATCTCCCCTGCTCACACACCTACCTGGTAATCACTGTCTCTCTCTCTCTCTCTCTCTCTCTCTCTCTATATATATATATATATATATATATATCCTCTCTCTCATATCTCCTGCTCACACAATACCTGGTAATCACTGTCTCTCTCTCTCTCTCTCATATATATATATATATATATATATTTATATATATATATATATATATATATATATATATATATCACTTTCTCTCTCTCTCTCTCATATCTCCCCTGCTCACACACCTGGTAATCACATCTCTCTCTCTCTCTCTCTATATATATATATCATCTCTCTCATATCTATAACACACATATAATCAGGTCTCTCTCTCTCTCTATATATATATATATATCTCACTCTCTCTCTCTCTCTCTCTCTCCCTGCTCACACACCTACTGGTAATCACTGGCTCTCTCTCTATATATATATATATATATATATATATATATATATATATATATATCTCACTCTCTCTCTCTCTCTCTCATATCTCCCCTGCTCACACACCTACCTGGTAATCACTGTCTCTCTCTCTCTCTCTCTATATATATATATATATATATATATATATATATCTCACTCTCTCTCTCTCTCATATCTCCCCTGCTCACACACCTACCTGGTAATCACTGTCTCTTAAACACCAAGGGCAACTAATATTAGGGGAGATTTGTTATTTACTTGTTTATTTATTAATTTTGTAATATTTATTATTATTAGTATTTTTGTTTAGTTCCCTCCCTAGACCTCCATTAAGCTTTAAGGGGAGATGGGCTGTTTTTCTGGTTCTTTCTCAACCGTATCCCCATTAGTTTTGAGATTCTAAGACGTTTGCCCCATTAGTTTGTCGATGTTAGACCTTTCGCCCTATTTCTTTGTCAATATTTAGATCTTTCGTGGCCTTTAGGTGTCGATTGTTTTTCCTGGCGAGCGAAAGCAAGCCTGTAATTATGGAGGAACCTGCCTTCGACCGTGACATTTTTCTACCGAAAAATGTACAAATTAATTTAGTAGGGGGATCTAAGGAGTTTTTTAAGTTGATGGAGATCTGTGAGGAAAACTAAAAAATAAATGAATATATACATTCAGTATATAGACCCCAAAAAGTAACCAATGTCCCCTTAAAAAATATCCCAATGACTCCCCCCCCCCCCCCCCCAACTCCACCCTTCGAGATATATTTGTGCATATTCCGGTAGAAATCTTGGCGGGACAAAAGTTGCTTCCTCCTTACGTTCTCTATCGCTTGCCAGGAGAAAATCGACACCTAAATGGCACAAAAAGTCTTAACCAGAGGAGCGTGCCATTTGTTTTTATAAATTCCGGATATGTACAGAATTTTGTATATTTACTGTATAAAGCATTATTACTGCACCTTGTGCATATATTTTACTTGTATGATGAACTTGTGATCATTCAAGAACAGAAAATAGGTGTAAACAGCAAATATTCAGTCAAAAACGTATATTTATGACGGGGAAGGGTTAAGGCATATGACAGAGCTGGCAACATGGACCCTCCCTCTCCATGGTCTCGCGAGACACTAGGCACGAATGGCTGCCTCCAGCAGGGCAAGTTAGACGGTTGGAAGAAGTGGAGAGAGGGAGGGAGAGTGATAGCTCAACATATTACCAGGGAGAAAATTAAATAGGGGGAAATATAGACGAACAAATTAGGATAATTGAAGAGGGGTGAAATGAGGGGAGGAGAGGGAGGGAGAGGTAAGACATATGTTAGGGAAAGGCAGGAGTTGGTGGTAAACAGGCATACCACCTAATCACATGTTACTTCCATTTCAACTGATCTGGGCATTTATTTATTTATTTTTTATTTTGTTATGGGCTGTCTTCCAGAAGGCCTATCGCATTCGCTTCGCAGACACTTCCTGAAGGCCTATCGCTTTTGCAGGGTTAGAATCGGCAAACCAATGGAGCAAATGTTTTAAAATATCAAAACTAATGGGGATAAACATGAGGGAGAATGGGGTCCAGAATAACAGCCATTTAGTACTGCAGTGTGAGCATTCTGAGGTGTTATTTTACAGTTAGACACATACAGAGTGCTTTATCTGGTAAATGGTCTCGGGTGATATTATAGCCTAGCTGGTATTCTACTATTCTTTATCTGGTAAATGGTCTCTGGTGATATTATAGCCTAGCTGGTATTCTACTTTTCTTTATCTGATCTTACCCTTATTTGATATGAGGGAGGTCAATTTGGGCCTTGCCTGATTCACTCCATTAATTAAGACATTTTGAGATATTTCGCCCCATAAGTTTAGCAATAATAAGACTCTTCATTCCCATTCAAGTGTTATTCCCATCCCATTGAAAAATTCAAAAAATTTGCTTGAAAGGGATTTGGGTGGGATTTTTGTACTTTGACAGAAGTCTAGGAAGAGGTTTCTGTTATCCTACGTTTATATTCTACCTCTAGGACTCGGAGGGCTAAATACGATTTCAATAAATCCTCTGAATAACATAGGTCCTTCTATAGCTGCATAACATTTTCCAAATTTCGCCAAAAAGGAAGCAACCAACACCTTGAAGCTCCACTGTGACCGTTTAGCGTGACACATTATATAACACCCAATCGATAATCTCGGGGCCTCGCAAAAGTTACCAGGCTACTGTACAGCCTACAGTCCCGAGGTTGAGACATAGACAAAATAAATACTGTATATAAATCAAAACAATAATGAAAGGTTAAGGGGGCCCACCTCGTTTGTTTTCTCTCTCTCCTTCTCTCTCTGGGTTGTATACTGTATATTCTCTCTCTCCTTCTCTCTCTGGGTTGTATTCTGTATATTCTCTCTCTCCTTCTCTCTCTGGGTTGTATTCTGTATATTCTCTCTCTCCTTCTCTCTCTGGGTTGTATTCTGTATATTCTCTCTCTTCTCTCTGGTGTATTCTGTATATTCTCTCTCTCCCTTCTCTCTCTGGGTTGTATTCTGTATATTCTCATCTCTCCTTCTCTCTCTGGGTTGTATTCTGTATATTCTCTCTCATCCTTCTCTCTCTGGGTTGTTATTCTGTATATTCCTCTCTCTCCTATCTCTCTCGGGTTGTATTCTGTATATATCTCTCGTCTCTCTCTGGGTTGTATTCTGTATATTCTCTCTCCTTCTCTCTCTGGGTTGTATTCTGTATATTCTCTCTCTCCTTCTCTCTCTGGGTTGTATTCTGTATATTCTCTCTCTCCTTCTCTCTCTGGTTGTATTCTGTATATTCTCTCTCCTTCTCTCTGGGTTGTATTCTGTATATTATCTCTCCTTCTCTCTCTGGGTTGTATCTGTATTCTTCTCTCTCCTCTCTCTCTGGGGTATTCTGTATATTCTCTCTCTCCTTCTCTGGGTTGTATTCTGTATATTCCTCTCCTTCTCTATGGGTTGTATTCTGTATATTCCGCATTCTCTCTCTGGGTTGTATTCTGTATATTCTCTCTCCTCTCTCTGTATCTGTATTCTCTCTCCTTCTCTCTCTGGGTTGTATTCTGTATATTCTCTCTCTCCTCTCTCTGGGTTGTATTCTGTATATTCTCTCTCTCCTTCTCTCTCTGGGTTGTATTCTGTATATTCTCTCTCTCCTTCTCTCTCTGGGTTGTATTCTGTATATTCTCTCTCTCCTTCTCTCTCTGGGTTGTATTCTGTATATTCTCTCTCTCCTTCTCTCTCTGGGTTGTATTCTGTATATTATCTCTCTCCTTCTCTCTCTGGGTTGTATTCTGTATATTCTCTATCCTTCTCTCTCTGGGTTGTATGTATATTCTCTCTCCTTCTCTCTCGGGTTGTATTCTGTTATTCTCTCTCCCTTCTCTCTCTGGGTTTGTATTCTGTATATTCTCTCTCTCCTTCTCTCTGGGTTGTATTCTGTATATTCTCTCTCTCCTTCTCTCTCTGGGTTGTATTCTGTATATTATCTCTCTCCTTCTCTCTCTGGGTTGTATTCTGTATATTCTCTCTCTCCTTCTCTCTCTGGGTTGTATTCTGTATATTCTCTCTCTCCTTCTCTCTCTGGGTTGTATTCTGTATATTCTCTCTCCTTCTCTCTCTGGGTTGTTGCACCCCCCTTCTCTCTCTCTCCTTTTACCGAGGACAGCCATGAATGTAAATGTAGATCCGACCAGAACCAATAATTTGAATAAAGACCGTTCCTTGAATCCCAAATCCAAAACTTTGAATGTTTTCTATGCCAACGCTCGTAGCATACGCAATAAATTTTCAGATTTAGAGGAACTAGTGTTTACAGAAAATTATGATGTGATTGGCATAACAGAATCTTGGCTCAATACACAAGATAGAGACTTTTTAGCAGAGTATTCACTTCCCGGTTATGTAATGTTTGAGAACAGCCGAATAAATAAAAATGGAGCTGGCGTTTTATTTTATATCAAAGAAAGTCTTAACCCGACCCTCGTGTCAAAACCTCAAATTGTGAACGTCGACACAATTTTTGTGCTAATAAAGAATAATAAAGGTACAAAAATAATACTTGCATTAATATACAGACCTCCAGCTCAATCAGTGCAAACTGACCGAGAAATTTACGAACAAATTGCAGATGTAAGTAACTCACAAGATAACCGTAATTTTTGGCGACTTTAATTTACCTGTGACCAAGTGGGGCGATACTCTTACTTCACACTCCGGACATGACTTGTATACGAACTTGCAAGAGAGTTCGCTTTATCAATTTGTTCGAATGCCGACCCGTGGTAATAACGTTCTTGACATTGTACTTGCAACAAAAGAAGAATTGATAGAGAATTTGAATGTTGGTGATGAATTCAGTAACAGCGACCATCGTACGATAACTTTCACTTTAAAGTTTACTAGTAACGAACCAAATAGTAGCATCGAAAAGTCCCTAATTTCAAGAAAGCAAACTTCCATAAACTTAGAGCTTATGTTTAAAGAAACTGACTGGAGCTTTTTAATTAACAATAACGACATAAATACATCTTGGAAGTTATTCGAAACCACTTACCTAAAAGCAGTGCAAGACTGCATACCATCGAAAATACGGCGTCCAGGCCATAATAATAAGCCCAAATGGTGGAATAAAGATATTTCAAACTGCCTGCTTGCTAAAAAATTTGCTAATGATAGATTAAAATCCTCACAAAAATGACGAAGAACGGGTGAAATTTGTAGAGCTACGACGCAAAGCCAAAAAGTTAATTAAGCAAAGTAAAAAGACCTTAGAGTTACATATTGCGAAATCAAAGTAAAACAAACCCGAAAGAATTCTATAGTTATATCAGAAAGAAAAAAGTAGTTACTTCAACTGTTGGACCGTTAGTCGATGAAAATGGAGAATACACCAAAGACGAAGTACAATTGAGTAATGCCCTCAATACCTTCTTTGCATCAGTTTTTTACAACAGAAGACCTCAGTGATATCCCTACACCATCGCCGATTCAGATTGATAATTCAGATGTTCTAAGCAATATCACCGTTACTGAGAGAGAAGTATTGAATTGTTTAGATAAACTCAAGGTAAATAAAACGCCAGGACCCTGATACAATCTCGCCTAGAGTTCTAAAGGAAGCTAAGAATGAGCTCTCCAAACCACTGACATTACTATTCAATAAATCCTTGCAGTCTGGAACTCTGCCTGATCAGTGGAAGCTAGCCAACGTAACACCGATATTCAAAAAAGGCAGCAAATCCCTACCCAGTAACTATCGTCCAATTAGCTTAACCTCAGTTGTATGTAAAATGCTAGAAACGGTCATACGAGACAGACTCGTAAATCACTTAGAGGAAAAATAACATACTTAAAGATACTCAACACGGCTTTCGTAAAAAACGTTCCTGTTTAACAAACCTCTTAGACTTCTTCCACGATATCCTCAACCTCTACGATGAGAGTAAAGCTGTAGCGATTATATACCTTGATTTTCAAAAGGCCTTTGACAAAGTTCCCCACAAACGTTTACTGCTAAAACTAAAAGCGCATGGAATACAAGACGGTGTGTTGAAATGGATAGAAAATTGGCTCAGCAACAGAAAGCAAAGGGTAGTCATAAACGGTAAGGCATCTAAATGGACCATTGTAAGTAGCGGGGTACCCCAGGGATCGGTACTAGGACCAATTCTCTTTCTAATTTACATCAACGACATAGATGAGGGTCTCACCTGCACAATCTCAAAATTTGCTGACGATACATAAATTGCAAATAGCGTACTCTCAAAAGAACAAGTTGACGATATGCAACACAATCTAGATAAATTGTCATGTTGGGCCCAAATTTGGCAAATGAGTTTCAATGCGGATAACTGTAAAGTACTACATGTCGGATACCTAAATGAGAAAGCAAACTATTCGATGAATGGCACTCAGCTTAAGAATGTAAACAGAGAAACTGATCTGGGAGTAACAATATCGAGTAACCTAAAACCGAGTCAACAATGTTCAGAAGTTGTTAAGAAGGCAAAAAAATAATTGGCTTTATAGGCAGGTCATTTGAGCATAAATCCAAAGAAGTTATCCTAACCCTTTACAATTCCTTAGTCCGCCCTCTTCTGGAATACTGCGTTCAATCCTGGTGCCCTTATTACCAAAAAGATATAAACAAGCTAGAACGAGTTCAACGTAGAGTTACCAAAATGATACCTAGCCTAAAGAACAAACCATACGAAGAGCGTCTTAGAGAATTAAATCTATTTCCTTTAACCCAGCGCAGATTAAGAGGCGACTTAATTCAAGTGTTCAAAATCATCAAAGGCATCGACAATATTAACTGTAGTAAGTACTTCACTATCGACCAATCTAATTACACGGTGGGAAACGGTTGCAAAATTATTGGTAAATCTTTTAACTCGCACGAATCTAAGAATTTCTTCTTCAATCGAGTTGTCAACTTGTGGAATGGGCTTCCCCGAGACGTTATAGACTGCAGCACCGTTGATTCATTTAAATTCCGCCTAGACAAATATCTCGCATCAAACCCGCGACTGACTGCGTTTGTAAATGAATAACTATCCTCCCCTCAGTTACTAACCCATATGTCCCCTACTAACTTCCTAGTCCTGCCACGTTAGTGGCAGGGCAGTAGTTCCCTTTCCAATGTTCCCTTACCCACTCTAAACCACTGTTTGGACACTTGATCCTCAGTGATTTGGAGGACAAGCAACCTAGAAGGGTCACTAGACCTGTTGTTGCTTGATTTCCTTTGTACTCCTTTGTACTCCTTCTCTCTCTGGGTTGTATTCTGTATATTCTCTCTCTCCTTCTCTCTCTGGGTTGTATTCTGTATATTCTCTCTCTCCTTCTCTGGGTATTCTTATATTCTCTCTTCTTTCTCTCTTGTATTCTGTATATTATCTCTCTCCTTCTCCTCTGGGTTTTTTCGGTATATTCTCTCTCTCCTTCTCTCTCTGGGTTGTATTCTGTATATTCTCTCTCTCCTTCTCTCTCTGGGTTGTATTCTGTATATTCTCTCTCTCCTTCTCTCTCTGGGTTGTATTCTGTATATTCTCTCTCTCCTTCTCTCTCTGGGTTGTATACTGTATATTCTCTCTCTCCTTCTCTCTCTGGGTTGTATTCTGTATATTCTCTCCTTCTCTCTCTGGGTTATTCTGTATATTTCTCTATCCTTCTCTCTCTGGGTTGTAAGATATTCTCTCTCTCCTTCTCTCTCTGGGTTGTATTCTGTATATTCTCTCTCTCCTTCTCTCTCTGGGTTGTATTCTGTATATTCTCTCTCTCCTTCTCTCTCTGGGTTGTATACTGTATATTCTCTCTCTCCGTCTCTCTCTGGGTTGTATACTGTATATTTGGCCCCATTCACCCTACTGTTTTAAGACGTTTATCCTCATCCAGGTGTACCGCTCGCCAGCATCCAGGTGTACCGCTCGCCATCATCCAGGTGTACCGCTCGCCATCATCCAGGTGTACCGCTCGCCATCATCCAGGTGTACCGCTCGCCATCATCCAGGTGTACCGCTCGCCATCATCCAGTTTACCGCTCGCCATCATCCAGGTGTACCGCTCGCCATCATCAGGTGTACCGCTCGCCATCCAGGTGTACCGCTCGCCATCATCCAGGTGTACCGCTCGCCATCATCCAGGTGTACCGCTCGCCATCATCCAGGTGTACCGCTCGCCAGCATCCAGGTGTACCGCTCGCCATCATCCAGGTGTACCGCTCGCCAGCATATTTACAACAATTACAGCAGGCTAAATTTGTAGGCCTACATTTTTTCGAAAGAAATATGTCTCCGGCAAATCCGTATTTCCCCATACATTGCTGGCTCGCTATGGCTCGCCAGGAAGAAATCGACAGTGGATGAGGATAAACGTTTTAAAACAGTAGGCTGAATGGGACCGAATGCATACCAGCCAGAGAAAAAGAACAAAGGAGCGAAAACAAACGCAGGTGACTCCCCTTAATGGGCGTCATCGTGTTAAACAAACGCAGGTGACCCCCCTTAATGGGCGTCATCGTGTTAAACAAACGCAGATGACCCCCCTTAATGGGCGTCATTGTGTTAAACAAACGCAGGTGACCCCCCTTAATGGGCGTCATCGTGTTAAACAAACGCAGGTGACCCCCCTTAATGGGCGTCATCGTGTTAAACAAACGCAGGTGACCCCCCTTAATGGGCGTCATCGTGTTAAACAAACGCAGGTGACCCCCCTTAATGGGCGTCATCGTGTTAAACAAACGCAGGTGACCCCCCTTAATGGGCGTCATCGTGTTAAACAAACGCAGGTGACCCCCCTTAATGGGCGTCATCGTGTTAACAAACGCAGGTGACCCTCCTTAATGGGCGTCATCGTGTTAAACAAACGCAGGTGACCCCCTTAATGGGCGTCATCGTGTTAAACAAACGCAGGTGACCCCCCTTAATGGGCGTCATCGTGTTAAACAAACGCAGGTGACCCCCTTAATGGGCGTCATCGTGTTAAACAAACGCAGGTGACTCCCCTTAATGGGCGTCATCGTGTTAAACAAACGCAGGTGACCCCCCTTAATGGGCGTCATCGTGTTAAACAAACGCAGGTGACCCCCCTTAATGGGCGTCATCGTGTTAAACAAACGCAGGTGACCCCCCTTAATGGGCGTCATCGTGTTAAACAAACGCAGGTGACTCCTTAATGGGCGTCATCGTGTTAAACAAACGCAGGTGACCCCCCTTAATGGGCGTCATCGTGTTAAACAAACGCAGGTGACCCCCCTTAATGGGCGTCATCGTGTTAAACAAACGCAGGTGACCCCCCTTAATGGGCGTCATCGTGTTAAACAAACGCAGGTGACCCCCCTTAATGGGCGTCATCGTGTTAAAGGGGTTGATACTGAGAGGGTTGAGGTAGTATAAAGGGTTAGGGGTAGGATGGTGTGAGGTATTATAAGAGAGAGAGAGAGAGAGAGAGATATATATATTGACCACAGCCTCAAGGTAGCTTCCACAGAACCTCCTCCTTCCTCCCTCCCTCCCTCTTCCATCCTTTCTCCCCTCCCTCCCTCCGCCACATCACTCCCCCCCCCCCCCCTTCTCCCTCTGTCTTAGGTCACCACGCTCACCTTGGCTGTATAAAATATAATAGGGTTTTGAAGAGGGTAATTTAAGTGTCCATAAGAATAATATACCCTTTAAAGGGGTGGGGGTTTTCTGGACCCCTTCTCCCTTATGTTTAGCCCCATTAGATTTGAGTGTTTTTTGTCGTTAGCCCTATAAGTTTGACGATATTAATTTGCCCACTATGCTAACCATCCGGCTTCCCAGACTTAATTCGAACTAAAAAAATTAACCCCAGACCCCCATTAAGTTATTTTTGTACATTTTTCAATAGACAAATGTCCTGGGTGAGCTATAAAATTGACACCTGAATAGGGTGAAGCGTTATTTTACCGCCGAACTAATGGGGTCAAATGTTACAAAATCTCCTAACTAATGGAGCGAAACAGGGTGGACCAAATAGTGTTACTATCTCACGAACAATGTGAAGTGAGACAGGACAGCTTTCCTTAGTTTAACACCATGAACCTGACTCTCCCCACCAAGGTTCATCTGAACCAATGGACCACTGTTGGCTTACCGTCTACCTAAAACATAATACATAATGCATAAATTATATAGCACATATTTGCATACAATATATATATGTGTATAGATATATGAAGATGGGGAAAGACTCAGGAATAGATGGAGCGTGTGGGGAAATGCTGAGGTATGGTGGTGAGATAGTGATTAAATGGGTATGGAAAATGTGTAAACTAGCATGGAAGAAGGGGAGTGCATAATAGTCCCCCTGTATAGGGGTAAAGGAGAAAGAGGAGTGTGTGGTAACCACCAGGGAATATGCCTTCTAAGCGTAATAGGGAAGGTGAACAGTAGGGTAGTGATTTGAGAGAGTCGGAGCGGGAACAGAGAATTTGATAGGTGATGAGCAGGGCGATTTTAGAAGGGAAGAGGACGTGTAGATCAGATTTTTGCCCTGAAATGTGTTGTGGAGAAATATCTGGAGAAGGGACATAAGTTGTATGCTGCCTTTATGGACTTGGAGAAGGCCTAAGACAGAGTTGATAGAGAAGGCTTGTGGAAAGTATTGAGAATATTCGGAGTAGACGGCAAGTTGCTGAAAGTTGTGAAGAGCATGTATGAGGGTGCAAAGGCGGGAGTACGTTTGGAGGATGAGCAGAGCGAGTTCTTTGATCTGAATGTTATGTTAAAGCAAGGGTGTGTGATATCCCCATGGCGGTTTAATATATATATGGATGGAGTCATGAAAGAGTTACAAGGAATAGCAGTGGATTGTTGGTGTACCTCTGACAAGGGAAGGAAACAAGTGGAACATTCCTGTACTGCTGTTTGCTGATGATACAGTTCTGATGAGTGATAGTGAATCGGAGTTGCAAGGGGCTGGTAAATATGTTTGGAACAGTGTGTGAAAAACAGGATCTGAAGGTAAATGTGGGGAAGAGCAAGGTTATGGTCTTTGAAAAGGGTGCAGCCACAGAATGTGAGGTGAGGTTAAATGGTCAGGTTATGGAGAATGTCAGCTCATTTAAGTATTTGGGCAGTGTGTTGAGTAAAGATGGTATTCTGGATGAAGAAATGAGGGAGAGGGGGCAACAGGGGAAGAGGGTTGTAGGAACACTGAAAGCAGTAACAAGAAATTGGGTGGTCAGCATGGAAGTAAAGAAGTCCTAGCATGACAGTGTGGTAATCCCGACATTGACTTGCGGGAGCGAAGCATGGACATTGGTGAAGAGACTCAAACGAAGAGTGAGAGGGGTGGAAATGAGTTACTTGAGAAGTGCATGCGGAGTTACATGGAGGGATAGACAGACGAATGAGGAAGTACAAGATAGGTGTGGTGTGGATGTAGATGTGCTGGAAAGTGTGAAAAGGAACACCTTGAGATGGTTCGGCCACGTAGAACGTATGGGAAGCGAGATAATGACTCAGAGAGTGTACGAGAGTGAGGTGGAAGGACAGAGAGGGAGAGGTAGACCAAATGTGAGGTGGAAGGATGGAGTTGGAAGTATATGAGTGAAGGCGGTGCTGGATGGAAGGAGGGGCATCGACTGACTGGGGACAGAAGTGCATGGGACCATTTCGTTCGTGGCCACCCCTTTCGGGGATCACGGCGTCCGGCAAAAAATAAAAATAAATAAATATATATATATATATATATATACCGGGACATATAAATATATATATATATACGGTATATATTATATATATATATACTATATATATATATATATATTATAATATATATCTATATAATATACAGTATATATAATATATATGTGTATATATATATATAATATATATATATATATATATATACTGTATACATATTATTTTATATATATTTACATATATCAGGATTTTGTTATATCCTGTTTCATATTATCATGTGTGTTTATGTGTTACCGAATGTTATACTTAGCCTTGAATGATAATGAAACTACTGGTACTATTCTAGGAAATATATGTAAAACAAAACAAACAGTAATAATATTGTTACAAGGAGTGGCCGGACATGGATGATGTGCTATGTCCGTTCTGTGTGTGTGTGTGTGTGTGTGTGTGTGAGAAAGAGAAAGAGTGTGTGTTTGTGTGTGTGTGAAGGATCGTGTTTGTATGTGGACCATTTATTACATATAACATAATTATATATGTTTCATTTGTAATAATGTTTACCTGTTTTAACACTATCTGGTGCGACATCTTGGAGGCTTTTGTGCTATTTGATTTAATTAGTATTGAAAGTTTAGATTCCTGCCGCAATGTTCCAGCAATTAGTTCACTCCCTAGACTAAAAGAAACGCCTCCCCAGATCCTTTCCAAGCTCAATATTTACATTTTACGGTAGAGAAATGTTTGACTGAACTTCAGACTCACTATCGCTCTCCCAGAAAAAACAAACAATACCTGAATAAGGTGATTTTCTTTATAATCGCCAAACTATTGTGGTGAAATGTCTTAACATTTCCAAACTGGTGGAGTGAAACAGGGACGATCCAAAATGAGATAGAGTTAAGGGGGTCCACCTCGTTATTTTTGTTCTCTCTCTCTCTGAGTTGTATCCATTCGGCCCCATTCAGCCTACTGTTTCAAGACGGTTATCCCTATCCAGGTGTCGATTTTTTTCTGACCCGTGTTATAGCGAGCCAGCATATTTTATATAATTTATTTGACAGCAGGCTAAATTTGTACATTTATTGCTAGAAAAATGTCTCCGGCAAAGCCAGATTTCTCCATATAATGCTGGCTCGCTATCGCTCGCCAGGAATAAACCGACACCTGGATGGGGATAAACGTCTTAAAACAGTAGGCTGAATAGGGCCGAATGGATACAAGCCAGGGAAAGAGAGAAAATGAGAGAAAAACACAGGTCACCCCCCTTTAAGAATGTACATTTGGCCACATGAAAATTGTATACACGTGAAAGAAAATGAGTATGATTGAATTAATAGTTTATTATTTATGGAGTACTGAAATAGTATGACCAATTAACGGTTTATTATTTATGGAGTACTGAAATAGTATGACCAATTAACGGTTTATTATTTATGGAGTAGTGAAATAGTATGACCAATTAACGGTTTATTATTTATGGAGTACTGAAATAGTATGACCAATTAACGGTTTATTATTTATGGAGTAGTGAAATAGTATGACCAATTAACGGTTTTATAGCAAATTATTGTTATATTTTCTTCCCTGCATATAATTACTTAGTGTACTAACTTATTTAGCCAACTGTACCACTGATACCCATAATGTAATACTAATTTATATATTTATTATTTTGGTGTAAACTGTATTATCTTCATATACAGTACATATCTGTTTGTGTAAACTGTATTATCTTCATATACAGTACATATCTGTTTGTGTAAACTGTATTATCTTCATATACAGTACATATCTGTTTGTGTAAACTGTATTATCTTCATATACAGTACATATCTGTTTGTGTAAACTGTATTATCTCATATACAGTACATATCTGTTTGTGTAAACTGTATTATCTTCATATACAGTACATATCTGTTTGTGTAAACTATTATTCATATACAGTACATATCTGTTTGTGTAAACTGTATTATCTTCATATACAGTACATATCTGTTTGTGTAAACTGTATTATCTTCATATACAGTACATATCTGTTTGTGTAAACTGTATTATCTTCATATACAGTACATATCTGTTTGTGTAAACTGTATTATCTTCATATACAGTACATATCTGTTTGTGTAAACTGTATTATCTTCATATACAGTACATATCTGTTTGTGTAAACTGTATTATCTTCATATACAGTACATATCTGTTTGTTTCCCTTCTGTATTATAAATATTTATAATTCAAGTATATCCTTATCCTTCATCTTACTACCTTTCATTATTTTATTCCATTTCATGTTTCAAGTTTAGTTTGAGGCACAGACTAAAATACATTACTCGAAATTGTCAAAATCTTCAAATATTATCAACCCACTCTGTACCGGCGACGTCCTTTTAATATTATCAACCCACTCTGTACCGGCGACGTCCTTTTAATATTATCAACCCACTCTGTACCGGCGACGTCCTTTTAATATTAATCACCCACTCTGTACCGGCGACGTCCTTTTAATATTATCAACCCACTCTGTACCGGCGACGTCCTTTTAATATTATCAACCCACTCTGTACCGGCGACGTCCTTTTAATATTATCAACCCACTCTGTACCGGCGACGTCCTTTTAATATTATCAACCCACTCTGTACCGGAGACGTCCTTTTAATATTATCAACCCACTCTGTACCGGCGACGTCCTTTTAATTATATTCTTGCAACTATTAAACGATTGTATTCAGCTTTCGAAAGATCTGTGGTAGCTATAGTTTGTAGCCTTTTAATGGTTAGAGGTCTTTCCTAAACTTAATAATATCATCTAATAGTTGCCAGATTATAATGAAAAGGACGTCACCGGTACAGTATGAGATAAACAAAATATCCTAATAGCCCCCATGACGTCAGACCAGATAATATTAAGCTCATGATTGGGTTTCAGGCTTCCTTCAGTATTCCCTATTCCTTTATTTCACTTTATACATGTCAGGCTGGTTATTTAAGGGGGTAATGCTTGGTTTTCTATCTATCTATCTATCTATATGCTCAGGCCCAATCCCCATTTTTTCCTATTATTTGTTTTATTTTCTATTTCATTTTTTGTCTTTCTTGGGGGTGGCCGACTCAAGACAGAGCAAGAACAGGGAAAACCCAAAACAACATAAAACAACGAACAAACACAGATAAAACAAATTTTTGGGTCTGTATATTTATCTATTGATCTATTTTTGAGTGGCCTCGCTAGACCTCCATTAAGATTAAAAAAAAACCCTAGACCCCCTTTCAAGATAAAATTATACATTTTTCGGTAGAAAAATGTCTCGGGTAAAGGCTGGTTCCTTCTAAATTTAGAGGCTCGCTATTACTCGGCAGGGAAGAAATCGACACCTAAATGGCACGAAAGGTCTTAATATTGACAAAGAAATGAGGCGAAAGGTCTCAAAATCGCCAAGCTAACGGAAAGAACGTCTTAAAATTAAAAACAAATACACTAAACAAGAGGGAGAAGGGGACCATAAAAAGCGACTACTTCTCCCTTAATGTATTGTTACCATTTATAGTTAGTGTGTGGGTCCTGGGTCGGTCTCCCTCATGCTTCCCATGCAATTACAGTCGGCCTAATAAGTGATGTCTTGGCACCAATTACGTTTTGATCAATAATTGGTATTAGCAATATTTAAATATGATTTTTTTCTTTTTGAGTGAGATATAACCACATATTCCTACACTTACCCACCCTATTCAACATCTGACAGACATTAATACAGCACAGAGCTAGCCAAACGTAATGACAGCTGAGACATGACTTATTAGCGGCACCGTACGTATAATTATTGTTATAATGCTACATTCAAGGCTTATATTATTAGTTTATATTTGTTCTTATACTTCCTATCATTACATCTTATGAACTCCGTTTGTCTGTCTGTGAACAAGATATCTAAACAAATTATTAACCGATGTTCACGAAATTTGGTGGGCAGATAATATATGCGCCAAGGAAGATGCGATTCGATTTAGTAGGTGATCAGTAGAGTGAATACCTCCGCCAGCGTAGGGAGAGGTATGCACTCTACCCAGTACCCATCTAGTTCCTCACATTGTTTATTATTATAATACAAATAATAATTATTATTATTATTATTATTATTATTATTATTAGTAGTAGTAGTAGTATTTATTTTGTATATATAATTTTGTTGTTGTGGTGATTCAACTCTCAACTTTTCTGCCTGTGGTTTCCCCATTTTTTTTTTTCTGTTTTTCACCTCCCAGCCCCCGTGCTCATCACTCTCAGAGCTTCTTCTGTGTCCTGTGTTATCCCCAGCATAACTCCTTGGGCCCACAATCCCTTCTCCTGCCCCATGTGTGTGTGTGTGTGTGTCTGTAGGTGTAGGTGCGTGTGTGTATGTTTGTGTGTGTGTGTAGGTGTAGGTGCGTGTGTGTGTGTGTGTGTGTGTGTGTGTGTGTGTGTGTGTGTGTGTGTGTCCCTCATTGAATTGCTTCACAATATTTGTCTATATTCACTTATTGTGCCTCCTGTTCTGTTTTTCATGACTTATTGTCCCCATCTTATTTCTTCACATAGTATTTGTTTACCTTGCCGGCTTAACAAACATATGTTTCCCAGGCCCCGTCAAATGAAATATGTACATTTTTCAATAGAAATATGTCCCGGCCGAAAGCCGGTTTCTCACAAATTGTAGGCTCGCTATCGCTCGGCCAGGAAATATCAAAACCTTATTGGGTTGAAGTGTCGTATAATCGCCAAACTTATGAGGTGCAACGTCATAGAATCTCCAAACTAATGGAGTAAAACAGGGAGGCTCCAAATATACCCACCCTGCATCAAATATACCCACCCTGCATCAAATATACCCACCCTGCATCAAATATACCCACCCTGCATCAAATATGGTTAAATTTGAGTTATGTTATCCACCTGGTTTAGAGCGTGTTGTTGCTTGCTTTCTCAGCCTACATCTGTTACCTTTGAAACTTCGAGATTTTCACTTAAGGATTGCGTTCTTATTTTTTCTGGACCCCCTTCTTCCCTTATGTTTAACCCTATTAGATTTTAAGACGTTCGCCTCATTAGTTTCCCGAGTTTATGCCTTTTCGCTGCCCTTTCTGTCAACCTTAAGACATTTTTGTTCCATTTAGCTATCAATTTTTGTTCCGAGCCAGCGATAGTGAGCCTGTAATTTAGGAGGATCCTGCCTCCCCCCCCCCCCCCTCCCCTAGTAACCCTATTTTCTGTAATCATTCTTCTCATTTAACTATTTTCCCTATACTGCATCTAAGCATTTGTTTTATTTTTACCTTTAAATTTACTTCTCTTTTCACTCGTCTTGATAAACTCGGATGCCATAGTCTCTAGCCCACTCATGAACATTCGTGGACCCCTGTTTTTTTGTTATGCAACAATAAATATCTGGATTGATTTTTGGATAGAACTTGCTTTTCGACAAATGTTATATAATATAGATTTGTAGTTGATGTATAGACAATTATATTCATATATTTGTTCACTTTCATAATTTTAAATAAGTGAAGTCCACGAATTTTGTTGAGTGGGCTAGAGACTATGGCATCCGAGTGTAGAGTCGGCCTAATAAGTGATGTCTCGGCACCAAGTACGTTTTGATTAATAACTAATATCAGTAATATCCAAAAGTTGATTTATTCGTTTCGAGCGAGATATACAAACATGATCCTACACTTACCCACTCTATGCAACATCTGACAGACATTAATGTAGCACAGAGCGAGCCAAACGTAATGACAGCTGAGACATGACTTATTAGCACCACTCTTTGGTTTGTCCTTCTCCTGCCACAGCTGACAACGTATGTCTTTAAGGGGGGTGACTTGCATTTTTGTATTCTCTCTGGGTTGTATTAATTCGGCCCCATTCAGCCTACTGTTTTAAGACGTTTATCCCCATTCAGGTGTTAATATATATCTGGCGAGCGATAGCGAGCCACCATATTTTCGATAATGAGCTAGACAGCTGGCTAAATTTGTAAATTTTTCGATAGAAACATTTCTCCGGCGAACCTGGATTTCTTCATAAAATGCTGGCATTCTATCGCTCGCCAGGGAAAAAATCGACACCTGAATGGGGATAAATGTCTTAAAACAGTAGCCTGAATGGGGCCGAATGGATACAACCAAGAACGAGAGCAGGTCACCCCCTTAATCTCTTCTAACTAACATTCCTTTGCCTTACCTTGAAGCTTAACACGTCTTCCTTGTCCTCTTACTCTACTAACCCATCTCTTGGGTCTCTCTCTCTCTTCCTCTCTCTCTCTCTCTCTCTCTCTCTCTCTCTCTCTCTCTCTCTCTCTCTCTCTCTCTCTCTCTGTGACAATACACTTGGGCGGCCCAGCTGACGTTCTCTCCACCACCACCACCACAGTGTCAGAGGCGGTGTACCACGAGTATGACCAGCTGAGGCAGCGCTACCAGGTCGAGGCCGAGTCCATGGAACTAGCCTTCAACAGAGCCACAGAGGTCAGTATCTTTTTATTATTATTATTATATATATAATATATATATATATATATATGTAATATAATATATATATATATATATTTTTTTTTTTCTTCTCCTCCCTAGACCTCCATGAAGCTTAAAAAAAACACCCCCTTGACTTCCTCTCAAGATAAATCTGTACATTGTTCGGTAGAAAAATGTACCGGCCAAAGGCCGATTCCTCCTAAAATGACAGGCTCGCTATCGCTCGCCAGGATTTTTTTTACACCTAAATGGCACGAAAGGTGTTAATATTGACAAAGAAATGGGGCGAAGGTCTCTAAATCGCCAAGCTAATGGAACGAATGTCTTGAAATCTCAAAAGCTAATGGGGCTAAACACGAGGGAGAAGGGGGTTCAGAAAAACTAACCATACTCCCTTTAGGCGTGTTTCATACGACCGTTTAATACCGCATGTGAAATGCTCGGGCGAAGTAGAAATCAATGGAGATGAATAGGATAATTCACACATACACATCAAGGGAAATCATATGCCAGTTACCCATTCACCAACCGTCTTTATTACTGTATATTTGGAGCAGTTGGGTCCTACTCAGAGGAGCGTTTCGGGACGAGTCACTCATTGCCCTTGGAGCCAGAGTGTTTTGACGAGCCTCCCACTCTTGAAAAACATATGGATGCCAGACATTATGCCCAAACGGGTTAAAGGCCTGCTTCACACAGACTTGTTTTGTGTAGGAGAGACACATTTCAATAAAGTATCTGACAATCGTTGTTCAAGCGCATGAGTCTCGCCATATTGTTTGGCTCCATAGGCAATAAGTGGGTTCTGCCACCACGGTGACCTGAATGACTTATCTGTCATACATGTACACCAGACGTGAAGCAGGTTAGCAGTACAGAGTGGATATGTGCTATAAAGTTTCCCTCAACTTCTTCCTGTGTAACTTTGTAACTTGTCCCAATCATTTCCACTTACCTGACCTGTGCATTTCACACACAGAAGAGAACACCTTTGTGAAGCAGGCCTATAGAAACATCTCTGTAACCTTATTTAAGTAAAGTTATGCTCATATGTCCTATATTCTCTTATCTAATTTAAAATCATAGGTACTACAAAGAATAGTTGGCAACCATAATACTGTTACGGTGCATGCTAACTTTTGTCTTACATACCGGAAAACATATATAATGAAAACAATCTCCATGTTCTAAATTGCATTATTGCGTTATCCATAGCATTTGTTGGCTTAACAATTGTTTCTGTTGTCAGTGGTGTTGCAAGAACAAGAGTCTGCGATTCTATGGAGAGAAACCACAAGCCTAAAGCCTCTACCACGATGTTGATTGATTGATATAGATAGACTGACTGACATAAAGTATATGGATATATTACTATTTAGTTATTTGATTTATCTGTATCATACCTGTTGTATGGCTCCTCTCAGTGATATCGTTAAGTTAAGAGTCTACGGCGAGAGACAACAAGCCCAAAGCATCAGATCATGGTGTTGATATGTTGACTTTGAACATTATATATGATACTACAGTACTTAATTTTACTGTGGTAAAGTATAGTGCAGTTCTATATATTGATACTCTTTTGGATATATATCATTAGTGAAATTGTAAATTTGCACATGCAATTATAACTACATATTGTACTTCTCTATCAGTGGTATCGCGAAAACAAGAGCCTGCGGCGAGAGGCTACGAACCTAAAGCGTCAGAGTGCAGTGTTGATGCAGCGGGTGGCAGAGAGCACATCCCCCACAGACCTAGAAGACCTGGCCCTTCTCGCTAACGTCAGTGAGACCGCCGATGCTGAAATGCAGATCCACCACGAGAAGGAGGTCGCCGCTCTCCTTGACAAAATTAAGGGTGAGTTTACTCATTTTTCTTCTTGTTAGGGTCAAGCATATGTTTGTTTTTAAATTAAGTCAGATTCAAGCAAAGGCTTATCTCAGGCAAAACCCTAAACAGAAGCAAGTCATACTATCAGTCTGCCTGGAGCCTGGATCTCGAACAGGATATTGCCCTGTGCAATAAGAACTTTCCTGCAGAGACATAAGGGTAGGTTTACCAGCGAAACTGTTGAGGAGCGTGAAGACATTTCTCTGAGAATGACATTTTACCTGCACACTGACCCATGAAGAAGCCCTGCACGAAGTTTAAGCCCCAGGTTAATTCAGTTTGAATGGCAGACAGCAGAGTCGCATCAGACAACAATGAGTGTGAAGTCTACCAGGCCGAGTACTTTGAGCAGCTACACATAGTTGCTCTTCCTGGAAGACGGATTCAGCCACTAAATGACCTGCCATGAGTTCCTGATCCTGAGCAAAAATTCATCCTCCTTTGGTAACATAAGAACATAAAACACTAGAAAACGGGAGTCTGCGGAGAGCTGATTGGCCCACACACGACAGATCTTTTTCACACCCAACATACAGGAGGATGTGGCTGGGGTGAAGAACAGTAAGGCACCTGGTATTTGTCATATATCTGGAGAACTAAAAGCCTGTGGTGAGACCATTTTCCATGGGTTACATTCAGTCCTGTCTCCAATATGGCAGACTGCTATCATTCCCCTGGACTTGAAAATGGGCTTGGTCATCATCATACCAAATCTAAAAATTAATTATGCAACTTTATGTATTGTAGTTAAGGGAGCCCACCTCGCTTTTTTTTCTTTTTCTCTCTCTCTCTCTCTCTTTGGCTTGTATCCATTCGGCCCCATTCAGCCTACTGTTTTCAGACGTTTACCCCCATCCAGGTGTCAATATTTTCCTGGCGAGCGGTAGCAAGTCAGCATATACTATATATATATATATATATATATATATATATTTTTTTTTTTTACAACAAGCTAAATGTGTACATTTTTCGATATAGAAATGTCTCCGGCGAAGCCGGATTTCTCCATACAATACTGGCTCGCTATCGCTCGCCAGGGAAAAATGGACACCTGGATGAGGATAACGTCTTAAATCAGTTGGCTGAATGGGGCCAAATGGATACAAGTCAGAGAAAGAGAGGAAAGGAGAGAAAGATAAAAAAATGCAGGTGACCCCCCTTAACTGAAGCTAACTAACAAGAAAGGAGACCAATAAGTTTGCAACAACTACCATGGTATCATATATATTTATCTCGAAGACCAATAAGTTTGCAACAACTACCATGGTATCATATATATTTATCTCGAAGACCAATAAGTTTGCAACAACTACCATGGTATCATATATATTTATCTCGAAGACCAATAAGTTTGCAACAACTACCATGGTATCATATATATTTATCTCGAAGACCAATAAGTTTGCAACAACTACCATGATCATATATATTTATCTCGAAGACCAATAAGTTTGCAAACTACCATGGTATCATATATTTATCTCGAAGACCAATAAGTTTGCAACAACTACCATGGTATCATATATATTTATCTCGAAGACCAATAAGTTTGCAACAACTACCATGGTATCATATATATTTATCTCGAAGACCAATAAGTTTGCAACAACTACCATGGTATCATATATATTTATCTCGAAGACCAATAAGTTTGCAACAACTACCATGGTATCATATATATTTATCTCGAAGACCAATAAGTTTGCAACAACTACCATGGTATCATATACTGATACCATGTTGACGATACACAAGTTGATACACAAGTTGACGATATGCAACACAATCTAGATAAATTGTCATGTTGGGCCCAAATTTGGCAAATGAGTTTCAATGCGGATAAATGTAAAGTACTACATGTCGGATACCTAAATGAGAAAGCAAACTATTCGATGAATGGCACTCAGCTTAAGAATGTAAAAACAGAGATGGGAGTAATAACATATAACCTAAAACCGAGTCAACAATGTTCAAGTTGTAAGAAGGCAAACAAAATAATTGGCTTTATGCAGGTCATTGAGCATAAATCCAAATCCAAAGAAGTAATAACCCTTTACATTCCTTAGTCCGCCCTCTTCTGGAATACTGCGTTCAATCCTGGTGCCCTTATTACCAAAAAGATATAAACAAGCTAGAACGAGTTCAACGTAGAGTTACCAAAATGATACCTAGCCTAAAGAACAAACCATACGAAGAGCGTCTTAGAGAATTAAATCTATTTCCTTTAACCCAACGCAGATTAAGAGGCGACTTAATTCAAGTGTTCAAAATCATCAAAGGCATCGACAATATGAACTGTAGTAAGTACTTCACTATCGACCAATCTAATTACACGCGTGGAAACGGTTGCAAAATTATTGGTAAATCTTTTAACTCTCACTAATCTAAGATTTCTTCTTCAATCGAGTTGTCGACTCGTGGAATGGGCTTCCCCGAGACGTTATAGACTGCAGCACCGTTGATTCATTTAAATTCCGCCTAGACAAATATCTCGCATCAAACCCGCGACTGACTGCGTTTGTAAATGAATAACTTTATCCTCCCCTCAGTTACTAACCCATATGTCCCCTACTAACTTCCTAGTCCTGCCACGTTAGTGGCAGGGCAGTAGTTCCCTTTCCAATGTTCCCTTACCCACTCTAAACCACTGTTTGGACACTTGATCCTCAGTGTTTTGGAGGACAAGCAACCTAGAAGGGTCACTAGATCTGTTGTTGCTTGATTTCCTTTGTACTCCTTTGTACTGTATATTTATCTCGAAGACCAATAAGTTTGCAACAACTACCATGGTATCATATATATTTATCTCGAAGACCAATAAGTTTGCAACAACTACCATGGTATCATATATATTTATCTCGAAGAGGAGTGTTGCTGGTGTTTTAATAAGGGGGAGGTAGTTGCTTTTTCTGGTCCCCTTGTCCTCATGTTTATCCCCATTAGCTTTGATATTTTAAGATGCTTGCTTTATTAGTTTGGCAATTATAAGACCTTTTGTGTAATTTAGGTGTCGATTTGTTCCTGGCGAACGATATCGAGCCTGTAATTTAGGAGGACTTTGGGCGGGACATTTTTTCTACCGAAAAATGTACAAATTTATCTTGAAAGTGGGTCTGGGTGGTGTTTTCTTCAGCTTGATGTAGGACTAGCGAGGAAATTAAAACATATATAAAGACATACGTAAGTAGACCAAAACGTAACCACTATCCCCTTAAGCTTAACTGAGGTCTAGTGAGCAAGCAAATAACATAATATAACATTAATTATCGCTCCTCTATTCCTGACAGAGCTAGAGCGTGAGGTGGCCAGTCTGACCACGGATCTGAGTCGAGCCAAGCAAGAGGAGTTCGATGCCCAGGAGGAGGTGGTGGAAGCAAGGAGACAACTGGAGGAAGCCAACACGCAGATTGATCACTTACAGGTTAGTGGATAGATAAATAGATAGATAGTTTTATTGACTTCACGCTGATTGACCATTATTGACTTCACGCTGATTGACCATTTGCAGATTAGTGTCTTTGTTTGGTAAAAAGATGTATATGTATATACTCAGGCACATACCCCATAGCTGGAGTTGGTCGACTCGAGACAAAGCCCAAACTGAAACAACATTTAAAGTTCCAATTCTTATGATTCTGGACCACTTTCGTGTTCCCTCGTCCCTTTCTCTGTCTCGTCTAGTAGGGGAAGAGGATTCCTAGCCCCCACCCAGAGAAGGAAAAGTAGGACGGTAAAAGAGACAGACAGACACGGCTACGGTTGGGTAGAGGATGCCAAACCTCACTCTGGATAGGACTAGCCCTCACCCAAAATTAGATGGATTAATACTTCTTTTGATTAAATGCAGATTGATCACTTTCAGGTTAGTGCCTTTGGTTGGTAGATAGATAGATGGACAGATTGCTTAATAGATAGCTACTTTTAATGGCTACACGTATATTGATCATTTACAGGTTCATGTCTTTGGTTGATAAATATAATGATGGATAATTATATAGGCAGTTTTACTAACTACACACAGATTGATCACCAGCAGGCCAGATAGATAAAGTGAATGATGGTTTGATAAATACTGTAAAACAATATATATATATATATATATTATGAGAGAGAGAGAGAGAGAGTGAGTAAGTAAGAGTGAGAGTGTGACTGAGAGTTAGTAAGGGTGAGTAAGGGAGTAAGAGTAAGAGAGAGAATTATATAGATAGTATCTATGTATCTATCTACTGTTAGAGGCCTTAATCCCGGAGAGGGTCGCCAAAAATGATTCGAGGTATTTGGTTGGATTCTGTAGATTCTATTCGGGATAGTGTTGTTATAGTCCATTCGTTATAGGTAGGCCAGAAGTCGTGAACCCTAACCTCTGTAACTCATAAGCAAATGGGTTGTAAACTTTGTGACGCTCACCGCTTCCCCCAGAACCGCATGGCTTACTCGCTAGGACTCGCCAGGGCAGAGAATGTAGCTACAGTCTACCTATCATTGTGTACTTTCCTTCCCGAGAAAGCTTGTGTTGCAGACAGTTCAGAACTGTTCTTTATTTTCGTCTGTCACAATCCTTTCTATTTTATTTAGTCAATTGAAAGTATTGTGTTAAGTAGTTGAATGATGGGAAGGCGAGCGGAAGAGACAGAGAGAGAGAGAGAGAGAGACCAGGGGGTGTGACTTGGTGGTGAGTGTGGCGCGTGGCTGGCCCCCTTACATAGGCCTCCCGGGATTCGTTGCCTCCTGCCTAACACTGCCTACTAGGCGGCTGCTTACTGGGCGACTGTCGCGCGCCCTCGTGCCATTCCTGCGAACTGGGACTCCAGCGAGGCGGTCCCTGGGAATATCCTTGTCAGATCCTTCCCAGACAGCATACTCTAAGCATCTCCCATGAACTGTTCCACACTCTTGTCTTAGAATCTTTCTCTCCTACTGCCTCTATCATTTCCACTACTTCCTCACCTTTTATTAATATCAATCCCCCTCTGGTTCTCTGCATCCACACCTTGAATTGGTGGCCAGACTGTATTATATGCTGGATCTCACATTTCTTATGTACTAGGCTAAAGTTGAAGAGAGTCATTGTCTTTTTGGGAGATTGTATTGCTCGGACTGTCTCCATCAATCACTAATGTTTCTACAGGGTTAAATAATGCTAGACTAGGGATCAGGTACCTTGCTGTTGGTGTTTTCACTGTGTGTAGGCTACTTTTGAGCTGCACGACACTACGGATTCTGTGGGTTCCTGGGTGGATCTTTTGTCTGTGTACATTGGAGTTTAGACTGTGTAGTGCGTGAGGGCTGCTTGCCTAATCCACCCAACACTGTTCTAACTCTATTTGCTTTTACTTTTGAGGGTCGCCAGGAGGATACTCGATACTTGTGATCGAGAATCCTCAAGAGAGCACCCCTTCATATTGACGTAATCAGGCCGCACAGACCCGAGGTCCACACTAGGCTAGGAGCTGCCTGGCTCCACCAGAATTCTGTACCTTTGCGCATCCCAGCTAGACTTTATTAACTCGGGTAGACATTAGCTGGATTAGATCATATACTCTTTTATGCATACCCATTATTTCTACACAAGCATTTTGTGGTCTAGGTTGCTGTAGAGAGACACAACCAGCATAGACCGGTTTTGTTAATAGGAGTACTACTTTTTCGTGGCGAGCATTATTACTGTTGCACCGCTTATAATATTCTTGTGTCCAATAACATTATAGGTCCAGCCTTTTTGTGTATTTAGCCTACACGTGCATTGTCCTGCCTCCTGCTATTTTGTGTTTCCATTTCCGATACGTTCTTCTTAGTAGCATCCGACACTATTCAGAAGATTCCTTGTTCGGTGCTTGAGGACTTTACAACACTTTCTTTCATAAAGGAGTGACAGATATTATTGATTAAAGTAACGTTAAGTAAGCCTTCTTGTTTGCATTAGATCACTCTTGTGATTTAATTAAGTTAACTATCTTTTCCTTGTGTACCATAACTAAGCAACCATATGTTATAGGTAATAGGCTGTTTCAGAGAACATCAGCCTATAGTAGAAGCACATAGATACTGAGAGTTAAGATACCCCTCTATCGCAGTTATAACTCTGGAGGGCATATGTGTTCTTTGTTCGACGGGATTATATATCAGGGGTTGGATCTAGCGTTTCCGTTGTTGCATTTATGCCAGTCTAGTCCAATGTATAAGAGCCACTGATTTATACGAGACCCTATCGTAACAAATGGCGACCTAGCTCAGGATTTGGTGAACTGACATATAATTGCAGGTTATTGTGCAGATTTTTCTCACAGTTTAGGCAGTGAACATTTGTTGATTTTGTGGAATATTTTTTGAGGACATGCAAGAATTATTTTTTTAGCAAAGTAATATAGCACTTAAGCTGTCTCCGAGAATTTTTTATTGTGAATATTGTGGTATAAGAGTTTGGGGTACTTCTTTTTTGTGTATCAAAGTGAAAAATCTTCAGTGAGCATCATGTCTTATAGCGGATCAGTGCAGGATGAAGACACAGTACGTGATGTAGAAGCTGAGGAGCAGCAGCATGGGCAGGTTGTTAACTTGGTGAACAGTGAGGAGGATGCAAGGAATTTTTTACAATGGCCTGTTACTTCCGACCGGTTGGTGGGTATGAATCGGTACGGTCTCCAGTGCTTAGCCGCAGCTATCGGTCATGTATGTACTAGTGGCATGACCAAGGATGACCTGATAACGTGTGTGCTGGGAGGGGTGACTGGCGTACGAGGTAGGGCGAGTGCTCAGAGCCCTTTGGCCGAGCCTCCCCTTCACTCGACTCCCAATCCTCCTATTGGAGTACCGACCCTGAGCACGCTTCCGCAGGTGGGTAGTGACTGGCAGGGTGGTTTGCCCCTGGGGGGATCACCGGGTATTTCTAACATCATTGCATCTCCTCCTCCTCCTCAAGGTTTGACCCCGGAGATGCTCTTTCAGCTCGAGATGGCAAAACATCAGAGTCAACAGCAGACAGAGCTAGCTAAGATAGAAGAGAGAAAAGAGCTAGCTAAGATAGAAGAGAGAAAAGAGCTAGCTAAGATAGAAGAGAGAAAAGAGCTGGCTAGGATGCAGCAACAGACGAGGGAAGCTGAGCTTAGGACTGAACTAAAATCTACAAGATACTGTGCCGACATGGATTTAGAGAAGTCTCGTGTTGAGACGACGGGACAGCGACTCGGTACTGGAAACCAGTGCCCATGATCAGTCTCTGTCGCACCTTCTCAAACTGGTCCCTGTATTTGACGAGTCTGGTGTCACAGAGTTTTTCAATAGATTTGAGAAGAAGTGCCGGGAGCATCAGTGGCCTGAAGTTAAGTGGGCGGCCCTTGTGTCATCTAGACTCGTAGGTAAGGGGCTCAAGGCTTACGATGCACTGCCTTTGGAGTCCTGCGTTGTTTATGAGGAGCTCAAGGAGGCTGTCCTGCGGGCATACGACCTACAACCCGAGACATATAGGTTAAAGTTCCGGGGTGTGACTAAGGGGCGAGACAGTACCTTCTTGGAGCACGCCCGGGATCTGTCCGACGCTATGGGAAACTGGCTCAGATCAGAGAAGACAACTACGTTTGATGAGATGAAACAGTTGATGCTTCTAGAGCAGTTTTATAAGTGTACGGGCGGCGACTTGACTTTAAACCTTAAAGAGAAGAACCCTAGAACTCTCGTAGAAGCAGCAGAGATGGCTGATCTTCGGTTGTCACTAATTCGGGGGTGCGGCTCTGCACAGAGAAACGATGTAGGCGTTAAGGAGCGTTACCCTCCCCCTCCCCGGAATATGGACACACATAAATTTAAAAGCAATGACACCAAGACTGATCACAAACCTAGCACCGCCCCGTTTAAGAAGGGTCAGGGGACTTTTGCACCTCAGTATAAGTCCAAGGGGAAATTTGAGTGTTATCACTGTCACAAAGAAGGGCACATGGCAAAAGCTTGTCCGAGCAGACCTCCCTCGGCGGCTGTGTCATTGGCTCGCAGCATTGGGGTGTTCCAGAAGTCTTCTGTGTTTGCTGGAGGCATAAGATCAGAGGATGGAGCACCGCCAGTGAAGAAGGATCCGGAAGGCTCGAACCCTGTCCGCGATGCCTTTTGCGACCATAGAGGGCATGGCTGCGTGAAGTGGGGGGGCAAGAAGCACGGGGTACAGCTCTTGCGTGACACAGGTGCCTCTCAGACACTCTTGAAGAATTTCACTGGTAGACCCATAAACGCGGCGCGGGTAGTTGTGGTGCAGGGAGTTAATGCAACTAGGTCATACCCGCTTGTTAGAATGGAGCTTGAAGTTGACGGTGTGACTCGCGAACTGGATGTGGGAATCGTGGAGAAATTGCCTGTTGGGGGCGTCGACCTCCTTCTCGGCAATGACTTTGCGGTGCCTGCTTCTAAGGTTTCACCCTTAGTCGTTGCCGAGGAGCCGGCCGACGTGAGTAGGGAGGAACAGGAGTGGGTTGAGAAGTGTCAGGTGCAACCAATGGCGTGTGTTGTAACCAGATCTCTCGCATCCAGGGAGTCACAGCCTAACCAACAGTCTTCAAATAAGCGGAGGAACGGTCACGAGAAGGTGATAAAAGCTGATACGGTGGAGAGTCTAGTACCAGCAGCGCTTCTCGGGGACTCGGTATTAGCACCGTTATTAGAGTCTGGAGAAGCACCACCACCTGTCACTGAGAGTGTAGAGGCAGGGCTTAAAGAGACTCAGAGGCAGCAACGGTATACACGGAGAGAGCAACGGGATGCAAAGTTCGATGTTGGGGGAGGGCATGAGTTGTTTCGCAAACACTTAGACAGGCTAGCTCCCTCAGATATTCGCAAATTGCAGCTAGAAGACCCGGAGGTTCTAAAGTGTAGTAACGGTGCTGTCGAACTCGAAGAGGACAGGGATGCAAAGTCTGGAGATTTTTTTTTCATTGATGGCATCTTGTATTGGCGATTCCAAGACCCGCAGAGAAGTTGGGAGGGTGGGTCAGGAGTGGTAGACCAGCTGGTCGTACCGAGGGTATGCAGGGATAGCCTACTTAGGTTGGCTCATGATGTACCGCTGGCGGGACACTTGGGTGTCCGTAAGACGGTGGCGGCTTTGGGGAAACTGTTTTGGTGGCCTGGTTTGAGAGCACAAGTGGTGTCATAGGTGGCAATGTGCAGTGTGTGCTAAAAGGTCAGGAAACCTAACCAGAGCATCCCAAAGGCTCCGTTGCACCCAATTCCCGTCAGTGGGCCTCCCTTTAGTAAAGTAGTAGTCGACATGGTTGGCCCCCTTCCCCCCACAAGTGCCGGAAATAAATATCTCTTGACAGTCATGGACGTAGCAACTCGGTACCCAGACGCATACCCGATGAGAAATGGTTTGGCGAAGACGGTGGTCCGTAACTTGCTATTATACTTCTCTCGGTACGGATACCCGCAGGAGATACAGTCAGACCAAGGATCGAATTTCACCTCCAACTTGTTCGTTCAGACAATGAAGCAGCACGGGATAGTCAAAGTAGTGTCATCTGCTTATCACCCAGAGAGTCAGGGGGTGTTAGAGAGGTGGCATTCCACTCTAAAAAGTATGCTTCGCTGCTATTGTCTTGAGAACGGCAAGGACTGGGATCTTGGCCTGCCGTATGTGTTATTCGCTGCACGAGAGGTACCTGGGGAGAGCTTGGGGTTTAGCCCTAATGAGCTTGTGTTTGGACACTGCGTCAGAGGGCCTCTCCACATGGTAAAGGAGATATGGGAAGGCACCGCTAAACCATGTTCTATGCTTAAGTATGTCCTTGAGAGTAGAGAACGAATGTTGCGTAGACTGGAGTTGGCTGGCCGCAATCTGGTAGGCTCTCAGGCCCTCATGAAGGACAGGTACGACCACAAGGTGAAACTCAGGGAGTTTCACGTGGGTCAGGAGGTGTTGATACTACTCCCTCTTGTAGGTCACCCCTTATCCGCAAAGTACGCTGGTCCTTATAGGGTAGCAGAGAAGCTCTCGGACTTAGATTACCTGGTGGCCACTCCAGACAGGCGTAAGAGGAATCAGTTATGTCATGTCAACCTGATGAAGGAGTATGTGAGGCGCCCACCTGAGCCTCTCACTGTCCCCGTGATGACTTTCAGCAGTCAAGGTGGAGAACGAGAACGGGACAGTCATGCGCAGGAGGATGACAACTGGGATTATCATGTTTCTGCAGATCAGTGGGCGGGAAACACGAGACAGGCAGCTCATGAGGCTTTGCAACACCTACCTGAGCAACAGCGTGTGGCTGTCGAGCGCCTATTCTGTTTATACCCTACTGTATTTGCGGAACACCCAGGCCTCACTACTCATGAGGTGCACGACGTTGACGTCGGAGACCACCCACCCTTCAAATCAGTGCCCTATAGGGTGCCCCCTGTTAAACTTCCGTCCCTCCGGGCGGAGTTGGAGTATATGTTGCAACAGGGACTGATCGAGAAGGGGGCGGTAAAGTGGACATCTCCCGTAACGCTGCAACCTAAGGCGGATGGCAAGGTGCGCTTCTGTGTTGATTACCGCAGGCTAAACGGCTTGACTCCCACCAACCCATATCCTCTTCCCCGGGTCGATGACTGTGTAGACAAGATTGGCAGGGCCAAGTTCTTGACCAAGGTGGACCTGGTAAAAGGTTACTGGCAGGTGCCTTTGTCTGAACGGGCAAAAGAGGTGTGTGGTTTTGTGGTGGATGGTGCTACATATCGTTGTAATGTCATGCCGTACAGTCTAAAGAACGCACCAGCGACCTTCCAAAGCTTGATGAACGAGTTAGTGGCTGACATTCCGAACTGTACCGTGTACCTGGACGACGTCATTATCTACGATGACGATTTCAAGAGCCACTGTGAACATGTAGAATCCCTATTTAAGAAATTAAGTGAGGCAAACTCGGTGGTCAACCTGGGAAAGTGTAATTTTGTGCGGGCTACCGTGCAGTATCTGGGGTTCATGGTGGGTTTGGGCCAGGTGTGCCCCCCACAGAACAAGATATTGGCTATTAACCACTTCCCCAGGCCGTCCACCAAGAAGCAGATCATGAGGTTTTTGGGCATGATTGGTTACTACCGCCGCTTTATAAAGGGCTATTCTACTGTGCTGGCTCCTCTGACGGACCTATTGGCCAAAGATAGAAAGTTTAAGTGGGCGCCTGAGTGTGAGAGGGCTTTTTTGCTAGTAAAACACCTGTTGTGTACTCACCCAATCCTCAGGGCCCCGGACTTTAGCCGACCATTCCAGCTGGCAACTGATGCCAGTGGTGTGGGGGCTGGTGCCGTTCTGATGCAATCAGACGAAGATGGGCTGGAGCACCCAGTCAGTTTCTTCTCAAAAAAGTTCAACTCGGCGCAGAAGAACTATTCAGTAGTTGAGAAGGAACTGCTGGCGATTGTGCTAGCGCTCAGGCACTTTGAGGTGTATGTTCCAGCCTATGGACCAGTTGTGGTGATCTACACCGACCATCACCCCCTCAAGTTCCTGAATCAATTCCATAACCGGAATATGAGGCTGACCAGGTAGTCATTAATGTTGCAGGAATACAACCTAGACATACGCCATATTACCGGTTCTGAGAATGTGATTGCAGATTGCTTATCGAGGGTGGAAGACCCGGGGTAGATCATCACAAGGGTAGCCTCCTACTTTGGTTTGATTAGTATGTTTACGTCTGGTGCTTGTTGGCTCGCGTGTGTAGCCCAGCGTATTGGGTCGTAAAGTAGGAGTTGCTGTGTTGGTATAGAAGAAAAAACTAGGCTTGCCCCTGTAGTGCAGCCGCCATAAACATATTAAAAATATAAAAATCCTATAAAAACTCTTTCTTTGATAGTTACATTTTTTTAAAGTATGTTATAGCAGAAATTCTGAGTTGTACTCCTCTCAGAAGGCTGAGCTAGTGAAGCTCGCTCTTATGAGCATAACTATGTAATTTAATCTATTGTGTTGGGAAGGGTTGTTCATTTTTATAATGTGTTATTTTGAAGAGAACTGTGCTTTACATTTCATTGTCGCTGGGTGGCTAGGAGTGGCGAATTTTGTATGGGTTCTGCGTGTCAGATTTAGAGCTCATAGTTGGAGCCTCTTAAAAATCTTGGGTGGGGTGTGACGCTCACCGCTTCCCCCAGAACCGCATGGTTTACTCGCTAGGACTCGCCAGGGCAGAGAATGTAGCTACAGTCTACCTATCATTGTGTACTTTCCTTCTCGAGAAAGCTTGTGTTGCAGACAGTTCAGAACTGTTCTTTATTTTTGTCTGTCACAATCCTTTCTATTTTATTTAGTCAATTGAAAGTATTGTGTTAAGTAGTTGAATGATGGGAAGGCAAGCGGGAGAGAGAGAGAGACCAGGTGGTGTGACTTGGTGGTGAGTGTGGCGCGTGGCTGGCCCCCTTACATAGGCCTCCCGGGATTCGTTGCCTCCTGCCTAACACTGCCTACTAGGCGGCTGCTTACTGGGCGACTGTCGCGCGCCCTCGTGCCACTCCTGCGAACTGGGACTCCAGCGAGGCGGTACCTGGGAATATCCTTGTCAGATCCTTCCCAGACAGCATACTCTAAGCATCTCCCATGAACTGTTCCACACTCTTGTCTTAGAATCTTTCTCTCCTACTGCCTCTATCATTTCCACTACTTCCTCACCTTTTATTAATATCAATCCCCCTCTGGTTCTCTGCATCCACACCTTGAATTGGTGGCCAGACTGTATTATATGCTGGATCTCACATTTCTTATGTACTAGGCTAAGGTTGAAGAGAGTCGTTGTCTTTTTTGGGAGATTGCATTGCTCGGACTGTCTCCATCAATCACTAATGTTTCTACAGGGTTAAATAAAGCTAGACTAGGGATCAGGTACCTTGCTGTTGGTGTTTTCACTGTGTGTAGGCTACTTTTGAGCTGCACGACACTACAGATTCTGTGGGTTACCTGGGTGGATCTTTTGTCTGTGTACCTTGGAGTTTAGACTGTGTAGTGCGTGAGGGCTGCTTGCCTAATCCACCCAACACTGTTCTAACTCTATTTGCTTTTACTTTTGAGGGTCGCCAGGAGGATACTCGATACTTGTGATCGAGAATCCTCGAGAGAGCACCCCTTCATATTAACGTAATCAGGCCGCACAGACCCGAGGTCCACACTAGGCTAGGAGCTGCCTGGCTCCACCAGAATTCTGTACCTTTGCGCATCCCAGCTAGACTTTATTAACCCGGGTAGACATTAGCTGGATTAGATCATATACTATTTTATGCATACCCATTATTTCTACACAAACATTTTGATGTCTAGGTTGCTGTAGAGAGACACAACCAGCATAGACCGGTTTTGTTAATAGGAGTACTACTTTTTCGTGGCGAGCATTATTACTGTTGCACCGCTTATAATATTCTTGTGTCCAATAACATTATAGGTCCAGCCTTTTTGTGTATTTAGCCTACACGTGCATTGTCCTGCCTCCTGCTATTTTGTGGTTCCATTTCCGATACGTTCTTCTTAGTAGCATCCGACATTATTCAGAAGATTCCTTGTTCGGTGCTTGATGACTTTACAACACTTTCTTTCATAAAGGAGTGACAGATATTATTGATTAAAGTAACGTTAAGTAAACCTTCTTCTTGTTTGCATTAGATCACTCTTGTGATTTAATTAAGTTAACTATCTTTTCCTTGTGTACCATAACTAAGCAACCATATGTTATAGGTAATAGGCTGTTTCAGAGAAAATCAGCCTATAGTAGAAGCACATAGATACTGAGAGTTAAGATACCCCTCTATCGCAGATATAACTCTGGAGGGTATATGTGTTCTTTGTTCGACGGGATTATATATCAGGGGTTGGATCTAGAGTTTCCGTTGTTGCATTTATGCCAGTCTAGTCCAATGTATAAGAGCCACTGATTTATACGAGACCCGATCGTAACAACTTCTACACCTATTCCCTGGCTGACCCTTCCTAAATGGTAGGAATATTAGCTCGATTACTCTAGCCATTTACGAGTTATATAGGTTAGTGGTTAAGATTTTCGGCCTACCTATAATGAATGTGGTAAAGCTCAACTAATCATTGTTGTGTATAATGTGTTAAGGTGTATGTGGACTGTTATCATACTGTTAGAATGGCTTTGGATTGAACCCTAGACTTTCCACTCACGAATCGTGTGCATTATCACTCGTCCACGCAGGCTACACAGTATAAATAAAGTAGACGTGCCGTTTTGCCCAAAAGCAAAACGGAATACCCAACTCTGCGATGGGTTACCATCATCACTACTAATACCATCATCAATCACAATCACCATCATCACTACTACTGCCATCATTACTACAACTGCCACAATCATCACGACTACTGTCATCATCACCATTACTATGATCATCATCACTACTACAATTACAATCATCACTACTACTGTCACCATTGTCACTACCATCTTAATCACTACTATCATCATTGATACTACAACTATCAACCATCGTTACTACTATCATCACCACCATCTTACAATCATCATTACTACTGTTAACATCATCACTACTACTATAACCATCATCATTACTACTGTCACAAGTATTACCATCATGTATCCTACTGTCACCATAATCACTACTACTGCCATCATCACCATTACTATGATCTTCATCACAACTATTGTCGTCACTACAACTTTCACCATCATCACTACTACTCACCATCGTCACTACCATCATCACTACAACTATCATTATTACTTGTCACCATCATCACTACTACTAGTACTGTCACCATCATATCTACTACTGTCATCATCATCAATACAAATACAACCATCATCACTACTATTATCACCATCATCACTACTATCACCATCAATCCCACTATTACTATCATCACTTCTAGTGCCAACTAAACTAGCTTAACCTAGCAAATACGGAGCGAGATGTTTTCGCCCCACGCTATCATTGCTCAGCGGGGAGGGGGGTGAACCATATTTTGGACCTAAAATCATAACTATTGTATAAATTCAAAAAATCATTTTTGACTGACGTTCGCATTCACACAACAAATGTTCGTGTGAAATTTGGTGAAAATCCGCCCAACGGTCTAGGAGGAGTTTCGGGACAGACGTACAACAACAACAACAACAACAACAACAACAACGACGACAGATTTTTTTTCCGGTGGTACCCACTATATGGGGGTGGGGGGGGGGCGATACCAAACTCTGCTTATGCAGAGTTGATAATAAAGCAGATGTGTCATTTTGCCCAAAATCAAAACGGCATACCCAACTCTGCGATGGGTTCCCATCATCACTACTAATACCATCATCAATCACAATTATCTGCCTTCATCACTACAACTGCCACAATCATCACGACTACTGTCATCATCACCATTACTATGATCATCATCACTACTACAATTACAATCATCACTACTAATCTCACCATCATCACTACTACTGTCACCATTGTCACTACCATTTTAATCACTATCATTGATACTACAACTATCAACCATCAATACAACTATCATCACCACCATCTTACAATCATCATTACTACTGTCACCATCATCACTACTACTACCATCATCACCATTAGGCTACTATGATCATCACTACAACTTTCATCATCATCACTACTACTCACCATCATCACTAATACTCACACCATTGTCACTACCATCACCACTACTGTCATTATTATTACTACAGCTATGACCATTACTTGTCAACATCATTACTACTCTTATGACCATCATCACCACTACTAGTACTGGCACCATCATATCTACTACTGTCATGATCATCAATACAATTACAACCATCATCACTACTATTATCACCATCATCACTACTATCACCATCAATCCCACTATTACTACCATCACTTCTAATGCCAACTAAACTAAGATAACCTAGCAAATGCATAGCGAGATGTTTTCGCCCCCAGAACGAATGCGTGTTTAGTGCGAAGGGGCTCACACACTAAGAACGCCATCATTGCTGGGGGGGGGGGGGGAGTAAAACCATATTTTGGACCTAAAATCATAACTATTGCATACATTAATTTTTTTTTTTTTTACTGACCGTCGCATTCACACACCGAATGTTCGTTAGAAGTTTGTGTGAAAATCCGTCGAACGGTCTAGGAGGAGTTTCGAGACAGACGGACAACGACGTCAACAACAACGACGACGACAGACATTTTTTCCGGTGGTACCCACTATACGGGGGGGGGGGGGCGATACCAAACTCTGCTTACGCAGAGTTGATAAATGTTTATATAAATTGTAGTATGTATTTTAGTTTCTAATACGATACTACTCTTGTGGGGGATAAATCGACAGTCATTTAGAAGTTCGTATACTTTATTTAACAAACTTCCTAACTACTCTAATAACGGGTCCTTTGTTTGGGCGGAGATGAGTTCAAGACACAGATTGAATATTACGTCGATTCATGATAGGTTGTACTTTGGACCCCTAGAGCTCCCGTTACTCTCTAGCTGAATTCCCGCTATTCAGGTATTGACTCAAGTCGACTTCGATCCAACAAAAACGTTATTTGTTACTAATCCTAAATAATTTAATCTGAGCCCTGCTGTGTCTACTGTTGAGACCAGGGCCTAATGAATCAATTACTATTTACCTAATCTAAACAAAAGTGATATTCTTCCTCTATTCTTAAGAATTAACCACGTCCGCTGGGCCTTCTGTGTCTATTCCCGAGACCAAGGCTTCAATACATATAATCTATTAACTCATCCGACACAAACGTCGTTACTACACAAGTACCCTAAACACATATATAAAGTCTCACAAATTTACCGGCCGGAATCACAAGTTCCCTCTTAAATATAATATTGGGTTCTGTCACCCAGTTACTCCAATTACATTGGTTTACAATATTTACCTCAATAACACCCTCGAATTATACTCTCACGTAATCCTATTACAAACACGCTATGTATACAATATACCTTAATCAATAACCGTTCAAACAAAATATAAGCCGTGCCTCCAAAACGCCTACACGGAACAGATTCACGATTATATTCCTTAACATAACTTCTGAGGAATTCTTTGTTGTACGTGACATCTTTTACACTTTTCCAAGACTGCCCCAATGACCCTTCCTATTTATATGGATATAACTTCCTTTCTAAACATAAGAAACCCGTGAGTCGTATGGACTAGTGTTCTTCTATATAGTTTCCTTATTAACAAATTAGTTCATGATTTTAGGGGGACTAGTGTCCTTTCCTAGCTATAGCTGATCTATCGGGCAACTAAACAAAACTGTTTCCCCTTGAGCTTATTGGTTGCCGCTCAATCTAGAAGAATGTATCTTTTCCTCCCCTCTTTACTTTATACTTAAATCTTTCCTATCAGATCCTATCTAATAACAACTCTTGGCATTACGCCTTGGCTAACAAAAACAACTAATTAATACACATCATCATTTTGTTAATACATATTAGTCTAAATTATTTTTCCTTTAGTTTCGTCCTAGAAGGACACATCCATTTTTATTGGAACCACCAGGTTAGTCAAACATTTTCTCTCTTTCTTTTTTAATCTTATGCGGGCCCAATATGGGTCCTTAAGGGGAGATTTCCACCTGATTTTTTTTTTCTGAAACCCTTTCTCCTTCATGTTTAGCCCCATTACCTTTAAAATTTTAAGACGTTCGCCCCCATTAGTTTGGCGATTTTATGAACTGTCACCCCATTTCTGTCAATTTAAAGAACTTTGTGCCATTTAGGTGTTGATTTTTTCCTGGTGAGCGATAGCGAGCCTGTTATTTAAGAGGAACCGGCCTTCGGCCGGGAAATTTTTCTATCGAAAAATGTACAAATTTATCTTGAAAAAAGGGTCTAGGGGTGAAAATTTAAGCTTGATGGAGGTCTAGGGAACAAAGTAAAAACCTCCCCTTAAACAAATATATTTATGGGTGCTGGAATCAGGTGTGAGTACTGGAACTGTGTTTTTCCACCTCAGAGCTGGCCAATAGCTCCTCTTGAAATCCTCACTCCCGTCCACTTTCTGTCGTCCCTCTTGAATTGCTTGACTGTGTGTGTGTAGACTAGCAATGTGACGACAGGCGGCAGGATACTGAAGGTGTAACCTCCGAGTGGGCGAAAGTGAGGAGAGATCAGGGGTGGTCTGTACTGTTGCTGTAGATAAGGGGGGTAGCTGGAATGGTTGGCTCCTGGTTTCCCTTTGTGCCCAAGCGAGAGAGAGCAAGCGGGTTGCAAGAAGCAAACCCGGTGAGTTCCGAGGGGTGAGTGACCCCTGTAATTTTTTTTCTCAATTCAAATGAATATAGAAAAGGTGGGTGAGGGTGAAAGAAGGGAAGTTTTTGGTTAAGTAGGAGAGACAGTGGTAATAGTGAGAGAAAATAGGGTGTCGGGGCTTGACCCAACGTGCGTGAGCTGAGTATTGGGCTGGATCAGTGTGGCTTGCCAAGAAGGGGGCTGGGGAAGGCTGCAAGATGAAGGCAGGAGATGGTGGTGATGTTGGTGGTGGTGAAGAAGTCAATGGTGTTATGATCCCCTTGTCGATGGTCTGACAAATCTCCCTGGTGGTGAGGAGATGATGGTGAGTCCGGCGATGTTGTTGCCAGGAGGTGAAGGTAGTGACTCCCGAAGATGGTGGTGTCCACTGACCGAAGGGCGCAATGAATTGGGGGACCAATAGGCACATGGGCCCCCGGATGTAGTCCCAACTGTAGCTTCTTCCACTCTCCCCAGAAGATCACCATCCCCCAACCTCCTCCTCCCCTGCACCTACAGGTGGTGGCGAGCTGCCATGGTAGTTGGCGGGAGCTCTGGTGGTGTTGCAGGTGCAGCGGTGGTGACCCCTCCGCGCCAGACTTTATAGTCCCGCCTCCTGCTCTCCCGCGCTGTGATTGGCTGAGCGGCTCGCGCGGCAGCCCGCTGGCTTTGTATTCTTGCCTCCTCCACCACCACTCTCTTCTCCTCAAAATAAATTCCTGGAAGCTGGTTATAAACATCTTTCAGTGGCTTACGGGAGTACAGGGCTGGCACCGAAGTATAGGATCGAGTATAAACAGAGGAAACTGCTCGGGAAGAGAAAGAGAGAGACTTTTGAGGTGAGGTAGAGAGTTCAGCTCCGTGCTACGAAAATGGAGGCCGCTGATTGGTTGGCTGGGAAGGTGCGGCGTGTTGTTGTTTGTTGTTTATTGTTTATTTTGCCAAGAATAGTATACAATATATACATATGCAGAATACAATATATGACTGTGCCCTTTGAGAGAAATACTCTCTTTAAAAGGCACCTCAATATCAATCTTACTCACATGCTCCGACAACAAAATTGTGAACATATATACCAATATACATATATATACACACATGCACACATACGCAAACATATACATACACTTACATATATAATACAATAGAACCTTTTGCATTATATTATTTTCCACCTAGATTAATTTGGCAATACACGCCCACACAAACACACTATGGCAGCAATACACCCCTTGACAACCAAGAAAAAAAAAATAAATAAATAAATAAACCACACATCCACTCAAATTCAACCTATTATACTTGTATATAAAATCAAACACATTAATTTATAGACACAAATATAGTCCTCATTAAAACTCCCCCAGACATATTATGTTCCAGTAAGTCCAAGGAGGCGGGAGCCCCAGGATCATTGCCACTGCCTCGCACTACACTCACAACAACACTGCGGCCGTTAGAATTATCGCAGGAGGCTGAGGTTGCCACCAACGGTTTTATCGTATGGTAACTTATCGGACTTACTGAGCTCATATGACGCAAAATTGCATCATAAACTTATTGGAGAGGTATAGAGATAAGTCCATATGACGCGATCGCGTCATACGAGTTTTTGGTGGACTTATTCATATGACGCGATCGCGTCATATATGTCGCAAGGAGTTAATACTCACTAAAGAGTTTTGCACATTATAGTAATATACATAAACACAACAACAATTCTCCTAATAGAAGCACAATGTTAAATCCTCAGCGATTAATATTGTTCCAAGAGATATTTTTTTAATAGTACATTTGAACCCTATCAGTGTTGGTTGTTGCCTAATTTCGAGAGGTAAATTGTTCCACAACTTTACACCTTGATAATGAACAGACATCTGGGATTGGACTGAAGTCATTTGTGGCAATTCCAAAGACAAATTATTTCTGAAACTGTACCTGGCATTTACTTGATATTTAAAGAAGTTGTTCTGGGTATATCCATTCAGTGATTTGTAAACATATAAGGTGCATGCATATGTAGAAAGTTCCTTAGTCTTTAAGATATTTAGGGTTTTGAAAAGTTCATTTCTATGATAATATCTAGGTTTTATCGTTATTGTTCTCACAACTCGCTTTTGTGCAATACTAAGGGATTGGATTTTTGATGTTGTTAAGGTTCCCCAAACTGTATGACAATAATACAGATGTGAATATATTAGAGAGTAATAGATGTTCATAAGTGCTGATTGGTTGAAGAAATTTCTAGTTAGAAATAGAATACCACATTGTTTATTTACTTTGCTTGTTACATGTTGAATATGTGATTTCCATGATAATTTTTCATCAACAATTACACCGAGGAATTTTACTTTGTCCACTTTAAGTAACTTGGATCCACCGATTGTTATTGGTTGAATCTGATTTACAGCTTTTTTATTTCTGTTTAAGTACACATAGTTTGTTTTATTTATATTAATTGTAAGTTTGTTGTTAATAATCCAATCTCTTACCTTATTTATCTCTTGATTCATTATATTCGTCAACATTTGAAGATTATGGTGGCTGGCGTATATAGTACTATCATCTGCATATAACAAAAATTTAACTTCACTACTACAGTTAACCATATCATTTATATATAATAGAAAAAGGAGTGGCCCCAATATGGATCCCTGCGGTACTCCGCAGTGGTACTCCTGGTACTCCTGTTGTGGCTGAGAACTGTCAAAGTCAGCTGACGGTGCAAGCAAGTCGAAGGGAGTGCGGTGATTGGGAGAGGGCTTTTCTACTTTATAAATAAATTGCTTAGATTAGTTTAGACTGATATAAAAAACATATGTAAGTAAGTGGTCGATCGTAAGACCGTCGCCGTAGTAAACATTAACATTTCGCTGTTACTGGCAGACAGCCACCTGAATGTGTTAAGTTAACCAATATACATTATATAAAGGTGAGGTAGGGCCAAGGCGAACAAGGATCAAGTCATATTAATTGTATTTTTCAGTAAGGTTCACGAGTATATAATTCAGGGTCCCTTAGTATAATATATCAATGATAGAAGTAATAGTTGTAGCATTAACCTTACAATATTATATGTCATGTAGTGATAAAGTTTACATGTGTGAGATGAAGCCGGCATGGAGGGTGGGTGGCATGGAGGGTGGGTAGCGTGCAATCCTCGCATACGGGAGGGAGAAGGGTAGTTTTCTAGATTCCCTTCTCCCTCATGTTTAGCCCTATTCGTTTTCAGATTTTAAGATGCTTGCCCCATTAGTTTGTCGAGTTTAAGACCTTCCACCCCATTTCTTTGTCAATATTAACCCATAAACGGCGAGCGTCCTCATATGAGCCTGAACCTTAGGAGGGCGAGCGTCCTCATATGAGTCTGAACCCTAGGAGGACGAGCGTCCTCATATGAGCCATGGCCTAGAAAGAGCCTTTCCAAACATCCCACTGTCACTCAAAACAAAGGAATGTGTAAATATGTGCGATAATTCCTCTCCATACATTGTATCACTCCTCCACATGTGTCCAAATTCCCCCCCCCCCCTCAATTATCACCTATTTTTATCTTATTCCTGTGATTATCAGTTTATTTATGGCACCAAAACTCCCTACCCGGTTTCAAGGTCACAAGGGAGGGGTGTGGAGGGAGGAGAGAGAGACAGAGACTAGCCCGCACTACCTCCAGTCTCGCTCGAGAGCTCGTGAAGGGAGGGTGCAGTTTCGCTCTCTGTCAACTCCATGAATGAACCGCTTGGCAATATTTCGTGTTTTTCACCCCCCAAATACTATTCCCACTTGTGTTATTGTTGCAACATGTAACTATTTTCATATTAAACATAAAATAGGCGCAGATGAATAAGTAATAACGATATTTATCGGATAATGACAATTTTTGTCAGAAATTAATGCAATAGCTTCGCCCCTCACGACGTTTAACGAATCGGAGTCTTGCCGCGGATAGGTTAAGACCTTTCTTAACTGTTTAGGTGTCGATTTTTTTCCTGGCGACCGATAGTGAGCCTGTAATTTTGGAAGAACCGTCCTTTGGCCGGGATTTTTTTTTACCGAAAAATTTAATGTAAAAAATAATCTAGAAAGAGGATCTAATGGATGTTATTTTAAAGTTTGATGGAGGTCGTGGGAGGAAACTTAAAACAAATATATATAAATATATACAGTATATAGGAGCAAATAAATATGATCCATTCTCTCTGGTTAACCCGGGAACGTCGAGAGCATTCTTAAGAGGTTTTGGTGGGCAAAGGCAACGATCATCTTAACACTTAAAGAGCGGGGCCCGACTTAAGTCCGTATCTAAAAAGCAGCAAGTTAGGAGCATTATTAAGGCTTTTAAAGGGTTAAAATCGAGTGCAAAGGGCCGGGAGCGCAGCAGGCCACACGGCCGACACCCAGGGCTTACCGCCGCCCACTGACTCACGCTCCCTCTGTTCTCGAGAGGCTGCCAGTGTAGCCAGTAGTGAGCGTAGCTGGAAAAAATATGCCGCTATACGCTAAACTCCCATGTTGGTGGTACCACTGCATCAAAACGACGAGTGCTACGTAGCTCGTTCTGGTCTCATTTTGAAGCTTGTAGCGCCTAGTTTTTTGCTGAATACATTTCCTTTCATGCAGATACTTGATTGATCATTCAGGAGGGCCTGAATATGCCCAAAATAGCCCAAAAACCCCCGCTAGACGAGGGTTAAGAGGTAAGGCCTAAAAAAAAGCCTTTTAAAAGGCCCCATGTAGCACGTAAAACAAGAGATATGGTGTTTAAGTGAGATAATTCCCCTCCATACCTCTATCACTCCTCCACATGTGTCAAAATCCCCTCCTTCTCCCCCCGTTCAATTATCACCTATTTTTCCTCTTATTCCTTTGTTTTTTGATTTATTTACTGCCCCAACATCTCCAATCCGGTTCTAAGGCGTGGTGCTAGACTTAGCAACAGCGTGGTGTTACGACTGAGGTTTAAATATATCAGGGCTCTTATTCATTGGACTAGTAATGGCATAAATGCTACAACGGAAAGCGCTAGATCCAACCTCTGATGTATATTCCCAGTGGACAAAGAACACAAATACTCTCCAGAGTTCTATATGCAATAATAGGTTATCAAACTCTCAATAAATGTGCATCTACTCTAGGCTTAATGTTAAGTGAAAACAGCCTATTACTACCTATAACCGAAGGTGCTTGGTTATGGTATGCAAAGTAAGGTGGTAAGAGAAGTTACAGTTACTTTAATCAATAAATGTCAGGCACTCCTGCATGAAAGAAAGTGCACTAAAGTCCTTCAACACCAACAAGGAATCTTCTTTAAATGTTAGATGCTATCAAGATGCTCAAATCGGAAATGGAACCCAAAAAGGCAGGCAGTGGAACAATGCTCGTGCAGGCTATGCACACAAAAAGGCAGGAGATATAATGCAGTCGGAGCCAAGAATATCCTAAACGCTACAACAATAATAATCGCCACGACAATGCAGTATTCCTATCAACAAAAAGAGCCTAAGTCGTTTGTGTCTCAATACATCAAACTAGGCTGCAAAATGCTTGTGTAATCATAAACGGGTATGCATAAAAAGAGTAATTGGTTTAATATACTTAATGTCTACTATGACTGATAAAGTCTAGCTAGAGTCAATGATACGAGATACTGGTGCGCATGGCATGCCGCATAGCCTAGTGCAAATCTCAAGTCTGTGCGTCAAGTATTACGTTAGAGTGAAGGGTAGCTCTCTTGAGAAACCTTAATACCGAAGTATTAAGCGTTCTCCTGGCGTACCTCAAAGACAAACAACCGAACCTAGAACAGTGCAGAATGGTATAGGCAAAAAGCCCTCATTCGTGCATGCTCTATTCTCAATGGCACACAGACTAGAATTTACCCAATCAACTCCAGTTCTCAGGTATGTCGTGCAGCTTTTAACTAAAGCCAGCACCCATCGGAAACAATACCTTATAGTATCAGACTCCTAGTCTAGCATTATCTAATCCAGCAGAACACTAATAATTATAGGAAGCGGTACTGAACAATATGAATGCCAACCAATGCTTCGTGATCAACTTATCTTAACAACTAAACATACATGGGTTATATAAGACCTTAACACACAATACAACTGGCCAGCATGAAGCTGATTATGCAGAGTTAACCAGAGGGGGTATAATATTAATAAAAGGTGGTGAAAGATATGGAAAATGAGAGAGATAGGCAGAGGAAAAGGTTCTCAGGTGCAGCGAGGGAGACAGGTATCAAAGGGATAAGAGGGATGCGTTCTAGAAACCAGATCTGAGGGAGAGACTGGCAAGAGAGCTGTATATATACTAGCACTAGCTCGCACCACGTAAGCAAAGCGGTAACAAGTCCTTCAGCCAATGCCAAAGAAGCCAGCCAAACATGACGTCACCAAGCATGGTAAAAAACTCCTCCAACCAATCCCCAAGAGGCCAGCCAGCCGTGATGTCATCGAGCATGGCAAAAAACACTGCGTGCCTCCTCACACTCTGTTCTACACTCTCTCTCTCTCTCTCTCAAATCCTATCATTACTACTTAATGATAAAACATATACTTTGCAATTAAATATATAAAGCCTTGACATGGGCGAAAACAAACAGCCTTTCTGGACTGCCCATGACACGAGCTTTCATATGAAATAAAGCACACAATAATACATCAACTGTAGCCACATCCACTGCCCTGGCGATCCTAGCGAGTCACTGTAGGACAAGCCATGCGGTTCTAACGGAGTGGTTAACGTCACAGTGGTGTGAGAGAGAATAAGAGAGGGAGCCTAAGTGTGCCTCTAGACTCGAGAGAGGGAAGGTGTACGTCGCGTCCGCCTCAGATTTCATGATTAAACGGTCGGTAATAATTTGCGATTTTGACCCTCCAAACACTTTTCCCACTTGTTTTATTGTTGTTAACTAGTTAATAGTTTCATATTAAACGTAAAATAGGCGCATATGAATAAGTAATAACGATATATATCGTAAAATGACGATTTTAGGCGGGAATGAGGCCTAATATTGTCACCTGGCGGTAGGGTGTTCATTACACACAGCTCACCTTTAAGGGGTTAAAATAATGTTTTTGACACTCTTCCTCAGGGCCTTCTAACCCCTCTCTGCAGTGGCAGACATCAGAGGTGTACTATACCAGTCTTACATTTACAGTGTGAATACAGACACATTTTTAGCAACAATACTCAGGTTACAGTAACACTCACAACATTAGCCACTCAAACAGTACAGTAACATTCAACATAAACTTCAAGCACTACATTTGTACACACAACAGGTGATTCAAACCTGGAGTTACAGGCTGGAGCTCTAAGCTTTTTCTGCGAATCTTCTTTGAAAATCTTATGAGAGTTAGTCTTGTATTTGAATAATAGCATGTTTATATCTATGTGTTCGTTTTTGAGATTTTGTTTATTAGTGAGAGGCTGAACACATAATATACCAAGCCGGGAAACTTTATTATCTTCATGTTTATATAATTATCTGTATGTACATATTTCAATAACATACAGCAAAGACATGTTGTAGCATAAATATTGGTTTAGTAAATATTACCTTTACTTAAGTCCATAAGTAATGCTCTACTTTATTAATATTATCTCTGACTATCTATTTAAAAAAAACATCTATGCATTTTATACACAAGCTATAATTTTTTAGATATGTTAAACAAATTTGTGTACAGTTGCCCACATAAGTTCTGTTCCTCGTCATGATCATATGTATGAATGAATTGCTAGTGTGTATTATTTTAATCAGATAAGTTAACCACTGCATGAGAAACTACGCTCGGAATTCAAAGTCAAAGTCAAAGTTTATTTGCCAAAGTTACAATACGCGTAAAAGAGTACACAATATTTGTCTTGGCGAAGTCTGTTGAGCCAAAGCTCTCTTACAAACCTATACATTAAAATTGTAAAATGTGGTCAAATTGTACCATGTTTTTATCTCTAAAATTGTACACATATTTTGGAGGAAAAACCAAAAACAAGAACAAACATTTATCAATAGGAAAAATTGAGGTAGTATACTAGCTAGATATTGAATGCTGACAAATCAATCATGCGCAAATTATTCCCGTGCATCAGTTCACGGAGAAGAACAGAACTTATGTGGGCTACTGTACTGTACATCAATAAAATAGATATCAAAAAGTTGCAAAGACACAACATACGAAACTGATCGTGTATTTGGACGGCCAGAGGCGAATCCATTAACTTGAAGCCGTGGAGCACTATATTTCCATTTATATAATCACAGAGAGAAAGAAAACCTACAGTATGTGGGTAACTATAATGTACATACCAAAAGACACTTTAAGCAATTCAATACCAGTGCCATTCTTTTCATTTAATAATGGCTACAGTTACACGATTTTACTCAGCTTAAGAAAGGCTTCCAGCAATTAACAGGCCTCGAACTATCTTAATTAGCCCTTTTTACTAACATAGATCCTCCTTAAGCTGCTCAAAATAGTCTAAATATAGCTAGAATGAAATATAATATACGTCGCCATTGCAGGAAGGTTAATAATGCTGCAACAATGGGACACAACATATTACACTGATTATGTATTTGGGCCGACAGAGGCGAATCCACTAACTTGAAGCCGTGGAACATTATATTTCCATGTATAAAATCATGGAGAGGAACAGAACTTATGTGGGCAACTATATTGTTCATTAATATAGTATATATATAAAAGTTACAAAGATGGGCCACAACATATGAAACTGATTATATATTTGTACCGACAGAGGCCAATCCATTAGCTTATATCCGTGGAGCATTATATTTCCATGTCTAAGATTACGGAGGGAAACAAAACTTATGGGGGCAACTGTACTGTATATGAATAAAGCAAGTATAGTAAAGTGGCAAAGACGGGACAGACACTTGAAACTGATTATGTATTTGTACCAACAGAGGCGAACCAATGAGCTTGAGGCCGTGGAACAGAGGATGGGCCGCGTGTCTGTGTTGGTCCTGGACGAGGTGGAGGCTCTACAAGCCCAGCTACGGTCCGAGGCTGCCCGCGCTAACACTGCTGCTTCTGAGGCGGCTAAGGTATTTTACAACTGTCTTCGTGGTGCGATGTATAAGGTGTTGATTTTCGGTGTGAGCATCCTGGGTTCGAATCCACGGACTGCCACATGTGTTTGTAAATTTCATTAATCGATTTTAGGAGTATGGTTGGTTGTTGGAACGAACATAATAAATGTATTTCTTTTTTGTCTTTTTATATATATATATATATATATATATATATATATATATATATATATATATATATATATATATATATATATATATATATATATATATATATATATATATATATCATATATTATATATTATATATATATTATTATATATACTGTATATAATTATATATATAATTATATATAATATTATATATATATATATATATATATATATATATATATATATATATATATATATATATATACATATACATACCGGTATATATACATATACTTGTATATATAATTATATATATATATATATATATATATATATATATATACAGTATATATATATATATATATATATATATGTATATATATATATATATACTGTATATATATTATATATATATATATATATATATATATATATATATATATATATATATATATATATATATATATATATATATATATACTGTATATATATATATATATAATTATATACCTGTACTGTATATACAGTATATATATAATTTTTGTATATATTTTTTTGACAATGAATAGAGAGAGGAAGGAAAAACAAAGACAAAAGCATGTAAGGTCCATGTGCCTAAAGGTATCCTCCATTCATGAAAGGTTTGTAACAAATGGATTTTAGCTAGAGGCCTGTGCTTCAGGCTGCTTGGCTGATGTTACTGTGTTCAACTAACATCTTTCACTTTGCAAAAACAAATTAAAGTAATACACAACACTACTATCAGTCCATTAGCTCGAAATACAGTCTCTACATCAAAGCAACCAACTACAAATTCATAGGAAGAAACTAAGAAAAAGTTGACAATATTTATTAATATAACCATCATATGATGAGGAACTGATTAAGCAATATACGAAGCGTTATTAACCCCTTCTGTACCGAGATGTCTTTTTAATTTTATTCTAGCTATATTTAGACGATTTTGTGCACTTTAACCCTTCTTTGGCGGCGCGCAACTTATGTCGTGTGAAATAAATATGGACTAAGTGGCGGTTCACAACTTATGTTATGTGCCATTTTCACCACGTAATGTTGCTGAGAGAGAGAGAGATGAGTGGTGGGAGGAGCGTAGCAAGCGTATGACTGCTCCAGACCACCGCGGCGGACCTACTGACATGAATCCCACCCTCCTCCACCCTTTCGCACTCGCTACACAGGGAATTATGTAGGGAAAGTACCTAATTACATGGTTTTTGCACTTGTGTTGCGCGATCATTGCAAGAGAACCAGTGGTCGTACAAGGATGGTTGGGGTGTCATTGGAAAGCTCTGTTTATGCCCTTTCAGGGATAGATACTTGTTTTACGCTCTGGGTCTTATTTAGGCATGAAAATTATCACGTAAACAACCCTATTTAGGGTAAAAACACCCCGCTGGGCGCTAAGGTCAAATAGACCACCTAGCCCGCCAATAAGGTGTTAAGACGGATCTGTGGTAGAAAAAAGGGTTAATAGTGATAGTTCGAAGCCTGTTAATTGCTGGAGGCCCTTTTTAAACTGAATAAACATGTCTAATGTTAGCCAGAGTATTATTATAAAGACGTCGCAGTACAGAAGGGGTTAATAAAGTGCTCATCTTCATATGGTGTTTTTATTCATTCAAGGCCAATTGGGTAGGTACAAACAAAATATTGTATTGTCTATTATGTATACATGTGTTATGAACAAATGCATATACTGTATGTACAAACAGTATGTATTATAGATATATTAAATTATTTATTATATATTATGTATATATGTATTGAATGTATATGTATCTAAGTATATAATTATGCATTCATGTACTTGGCCTGTATATTCATAGTGCAGTTGGGTACAATACATGATTAGATTAATATCCAGTATTCAATAAATGGATATCAATCACGGTCTTGTGCTGTACCTATAACTGTATTGATGGTGTAATGGTTAGAGTATTTTAGATATGTATGTGGTAACCCAGGTTCGAATCACATGCTTTCATTAATTTCATTGGAAGGTGTTTGGTGTTGGGAGTGAAATAAATATATTTTAATACAGTATATAATTGCCACTAACTGTTACTTCCAGGCCCGTGGAGAGCAGGCAGCCATGGCCCGTCAGAGTGCTGTGGCTCTGGCGGAGGTAGCAGCGGACCAGAAGTTGTGTCTGGCACTGGAAGAGGTTCACAGCCTTACAAAGCTGTTACACACACAGCGGGAACACCACACACAGGAACTTGGCAAGCTTAAGGTCAGACTTACTATACACTTTTAGCTTTAGGTCTGGAAGGGGGGTGTATTAGCTTGAAGGGGTCTGAGGGGAGCATTTATTAGCTTGAAGAAGGTCTGGGGATAGTTTATTAGCTTGAATGGGGTCTAGTAGGAGTTTCTTAGCTTGAAGGGGCCCTGGGGGTAGTTTATTAGCTTGAAGGAGGTCTGAGGGGTGTTTATTAGTTTGAAGGGGATTTTGGGGGGCGTTTATTGGCTTGAAGGGGATCTTGGAAGCATTTATTAGCTTGAAGGAGGTCTGAGGGATGTTTGTTAGTTTGAAGGGGATTTTGGGGGGCGTTTATTAGCTTGAAGGGGGTCTGGGAAGCATTTATTAGCTTGAAGGTGGTCTGAGGGGTATTTATTAGTTTGCAGGGGGTCTAGTGGGCGTTTATTAGCTTGAAGGAAGTCTAGAAGCGTTTATTTACTTGAAGGGGGTCTGAGAGCCCCTTCAAGCTAACTTTGTACACCTTTTTATTAAAAGAAATCTCGGTCAAAGGCCGAGTTTTTGTTAGTTGCAAGCACGCTATCATTCACCCATACATATTTGTACACATGAATGGGGTGAAGCATCTTTTTTATCGCCAAACTGATGGGGTGAAGCGTCTTTAAATCTTCAAACTAATGGAGCTCAAAAGGGAAGTTCCAAAAAGACCCACCTTTGGCCAAATAGGGTTAACTCCATCTGTACCGGCGACGTCCTTTCAATTTGATTCTAGCAATATTTAGATGATTTTGTGCAGTTTCAGTAGGATATGTGGTAGTACAAAGAGTTAAGTGAGATAATTTGAAGCTTGTTAGTTGCTTGAGGCCCTAAATAAACTGAATAAAATCGTCTAATAGTAGCCAAAATTAAGTAAAAAAGACATCGCCGGTACAGAAGGGTTCAAGGTGTGCGAATGTCCACTAAAGCTTCAGAATTGATATGATGGGTAGTTTTTAATGGATGTAGAGATTTTGTAGTTATACAGAGTGGACAACTTTCCTCTGGACGCCATTGTGGTACCAATATTCTCAAAAACGCCATTGTGGTACCTCATCAAACAACGAGGCTTGATTATATTTGTGTTCATGCAGAGTGTATATCCAAAGACCAAGCTATATTATCCTGTACCAATATTCCGAAAGACCAAACTACAGTATATTTTCCTGTACCAATATTACCAAAGACCAAACTATGTTTTCCTGTACCATTATTAACAAATGTTTAATTATGGAAATGGAGATCTTTGAGCGTAAAGCGAGGATTATATCACCAGTGGAGGTTGGCCGATCTCTGTTACTGTGGGATCTCTAGGCTAAAGGAACTATTTTATTTTGTTTATTTTTTATATTTTTCTATATTCCAACTTACTTCCTCTCGGGCATAGGCTGAGAGCCTTAACATTCACCGCTTTACAATGAACAGTGAAGCCCGTGAGGTCTTGTTCCAGTCTAGGGAGTGAGACATGTGAAGCACGTAGAGTACAATGAGCACCTGCCATCTTGCCTTCACATGAGGCACGGTGCTCACTCATGGCCCGAAACGACCCCATCTCTGAAGCCACCTCGTTCCCGTGCTTCACTGTCTCACCCCCTACACTCGGACTCTCACACTTACACACACACAACGCCACCTGTTGAGCAGATAACTCACCAGGCATTGCACCCCTATAGCATATTTTGAATATGGGAATATTCATACAGTGCTATTTAATCAGGGAACAATGAGGGTATTTTATTGACGTTTCGGTGGGCTTGTGGTAATGCACTGATACCTGGTACAGCACAAATTCCATCCCAATAATATCTTCCCATTGATACATCGGGATTTGAACCCGGGACCTTTGGATTACCAGGCCAGTGGCAAGACCACTCCACCACACCTCCCCTATGGTACTTTATTACTATAATTTTCCTTTGCCCCTCAACTTTCCCTTCTTAATTGCTGAGGGGGACAGGGCCTTGGGTGGGGCTTTGGTTTCCGCACCCTCCTCAGCTCCCTGCCTTGGAGTGGCTTCAGTCACCTGGGCTTTATTGGTGGTAAGCAGGGAAGGTTCTGTTGGAGCGCTTGGTTATGACCTTGGCCTTGCTAGGGACCTTGGGGCTGCTCGGCCAGACAGCCTGGGGAACAGCAACAACAACAACTATTAAAGATGAATGACTTATATTCGTCATGATGCGAGTGGGGGAAAAGAAAGCGATCTATCTATCTATATACTAAGGCACATTCCCCTTTTCTTTTTTTTTGCTGGGGATGGCCGACTAGTGTCAGATCTCGAACAGCGACACCACAACACAACAAAAAACACAAAAACTAATAAAATTCACACACATCTAGGTCGCCCAGGACGATGCATGTCACTTGTATTGAATTGAATTGAATTGAAACTTTTTATTAAGCCAGTACACATGATAATCATAATACAAAGTTAACATTACATTGGCTGAGCCTTGTGAGAGGTATCTCTCTTAACACCCGTCGGACGGGGCCGTTTGTAACATCTACTACCTGCCAAGTGGGCAGATTTACCCTAAACGAGCTTCATTCCATGCTCTTTTTAATGCATAAACAAGAGCCAGAGCGTAATACAATTATGTATTAATTGTATTAATTGTATGTTTATAATTGATATTTCCAATGACACCTGAACCATCCTTGCGCGACCACGGGTTGTCTTGCAACGATGTTGCAACGCGAGTATAAAAACCCTAAAATTCAGTAATTTCCTTACATATATCCCTGTCTAGGGAGGCAGTGGATGTGGATGAGTGTGGAGGAAAGACCAGTCGCGGTACGGGAGCCGTGGTGAACAGTCAGAGCCCACCCGCGCTTCTCCCACCGCTCGGACTCTCTCTCAGAGCCAATTATGTGCTCAACATCGCATTGGACTTAAGTCGGGCCCCGCCATTTAGTCCTTGGTTCTCTTGACCGCCTTAAGTCGGGCCCCGATAGACAAGGGTTAAAGGCACATCAAACTTAAATTTGAAAGCTTTTACAGTAATAATATGAAAACAAAGTAAATAATTTCAAAACTGTACGCACTACAAGACAAATATCCGGGTCAAATTTAGATTTATTAATCAAATAGATATAACAAAGTTTTTATTTCTTCATAATTTTAACGTAAAGTTATAGTTCCTTTAGATACTCTACAGTTAAGGTTATTAAACAACTTGTGCAATTTAGTATCAGCAGTATGGTAGCGAAGAAATTAAAATATTTCCATAGAGAAAATATATAATCAAAGCGACCCCGAGATATTAGTCCCAGACCACATGCGTATGTCAATACATGGACCCATGTAATTATTCCATCTCTATTAGAAATTTAGAATATGGAAAACGATAGTTATTATATACACACATTTACACTTTCACCAAGATATCAACCTATACTCACTCATATACTGGACGCTGCACGTAAATACGCACTTACACATACGAATACATAATACCAACTTGTACATGCACATGCACTTATATATACGCATACACCCAGAAGTACATACGTTTTTATTCTCACAAATATATACCCAAGGACTGCACACATACAAATACATATATACAAATTAAATGTTAATATTTGGGCAGTATATGTCTTTTTAGTGCAACTTTGAAGCCAGACACTGTGTTTATATTTAGCAATACTTGTGGTAACTGATTCCAAATCTTAACGCCATGGCAATTGATAGATGTTTGGGATTGGCTAGTCGTTCTTAATGGAATTTCAAGTTGGTTGACATTTCTTAACTCGTATCTTTGATTAATTCGATATCGAAATAATCCCCCATTGCTAATATGGTGTAATGATTTAAATACAAATAAAGCACTGCAATATATATTTATGTCCTGGAACTTCAAGAGTTCTAGCTTTTTGAAGAGTTCAGTGGTATGGGCGTATTTTGACTGGTAAGTAATTGTTCTAATAACTCTTTTTTGAGCTACATCTAATGGTTTTAGTTTAGTTTTCCCAGACTGTTTCCAAACAGTCTGGCAATATGAGAGGAATGGATAAATCAGTGAATAATATAACCGTTTCATTGTGTCATTATTAAAACAATGTCGTATTAAGTAGAGTATGCCACACTGTGTGGATTTGTGTGAAAAAGCGACAATAACTCAAAACATCTCATTACATTTATTGTATCTACTCTAAGGGGAGACATTTGTGGATCTCCTGTTTTTCCCCATTAGGTTTTAGGCGATTTTAAGAAGTTTCGTCCTATTAGTTTGGCGACTTTAAGACATTTCACCCCATCAGGTGTTTCTTTTTGTTCATGGCGAGTTATAGTGAGCGTGCAATTTAGTAGATATCGGCCTTTGCCAAGGACATTCTTCTGCAGAAAAATTACATATTTAGCTTTAAAATTACTGAGTGTGTGTGTGTGTGAGGGGGGCTTGAAGGAGACGTCAGGGGAGGTTATCTGTTATAGAGATCGCCACGTTGCCTGCCAAGGCTATCGAGTCCCATCCATGCGGAAACACCCCTTTCAGATACCAGGGGGCTACTAACACCAGAGAAAACTACAGAGTTAGAGTCTGGTAGGGACAAATAAACTACCGAGCCAGAGTCAGGTAGGGACGAATAAACTCAACATCAGAGACAAGCCTATCACAGAGGGAGTGCGTAACACCAGAAACAGCCCTATCACACTATAAGGGAAGAGTGGAGGAGGGGATTCACTCGAAGTCCTCAGGGACCCTGATTCATACATACATCAGGGGAAAGTGAGTCTAGCTTGTGCCATTCAGGGCTGGACTGGTTAGTGTAGGAAGAGGACTTCCCCAACACTATGAAGGAGACCCCAGTGCGCAAGAGGTCCATGGAGGATGAGGAGGAGTTCAAGCAACCCGACTCCTCCGAGCCCCCAGGACCCCCACACACACCATCACCAAACCCCACACCACCTTGCCCTTCCCATCCTCCCCCACTCACTTGACCTGCAATACCAACTCCTCTGTCTTTGGCGACGTTTGTCACCCAAAGTACCCCCAAATGGTGAAACACGTGTTTTGAAAGGGTACTATTTAGCTTGAGGGAGACGTTTGGGAAAGTCGGGTATTATTATAGCTTGAAGGAGACATCTGGGAAGGTGGGGTCATATTTAGCTTGAAGGAGACGTCTGAAGAGGTGGGATATTATGTTTAGCTTGAGGGAGACGTCTGAGAAGGTGGGGTACTATTTTTAGCCTGAGAGAGGCGTCTTGGGAGGTGGGGTATGTTTCTTTTTGTTTTTAGCTTGAAGATGTCTGGGGAGGTAGGGTATTATCTAGCTTAAAGAAGACGTCTGTGGAGGTGGTGTAATATTTAGCTTGAGGGAGACGTCTGTGGAGATGGTGTAATATTTAGCTTGAGGGAGATGTCTGTGGAGGTGGGGTAATATTTAGCTTGAGGGAGACGTCTGTGGAGGTGGGGTAATATTTAGCTTGAGGGAGACGTCTGGGGAGGTGCGATAATATTTAGCTTGAGGGAGACGTCTGTGGAGGTGATGTAATATTTAGCTTGAGGGAGACGTCTGTGGAGGTGGGGTAATATTTAACTTGAGGGAGACATCTGGGGAGGTGGGGTAATATTAAGCTTGAGGGAGACGTCTGGGGAGGTTGGGTAATATTAAGCTTGAGGGAGACGTCTTGGGAGGTGGGGTAATATTTAGCTTGAGGGAGACATCTGAGGAGGTGGGGTAATATTTAGCTTGAGGGAGACGTCTGGGGAGGTGGGGTAATATTTAGCTTGAGGGAGACATCTGGGAAAGTGGGGTAATATTTAGCTTGAGTGAGACGTCTTGGGAGGTTGGGTAATATTTAGCTTGAGTGAGACGTCTTGGGAGGTTGGGTAATAATAAGCTTGAGGGGGTAGTGGGGAAATATTTAGCTTGAGGGAGACATCTGGGGAGGTGGGGTAATATTTAGCTTTAGGGAGACGTCTTGTGAGGTGGGGTAATATTTAGCTTGAAGAAGTCTGAGGAGGTGGTGTAATATTTAGCTTGAGGGAGGTGGAGTAATATTTAGCTTGAGGGAGACGTCTGGGGAGGTTGGGTAATATTTAGCTTTAGGGAGACGTCTTGTGAGGTGGGGTAATATTTAGCTTGAAGACGTCTGAGGAGGTGGTGTAATATTTAGCTTGAGGGAGGTGGAGTAATATTTAGCTTGAGGGAGACGTCTTGGGAGGTGGGGTAATATTTAGCTTTAGGGAGACATCTTGTGAGGTGGGGTAATATTTAGCTTGAAGACGTCTGAGCAGGTGGTGTAATATTTAGCTTGAGGGAGGTGGAGTAATATTTAGCTTGAGGGAGACGTCTGGGGAGGTGGTGTAATATTTAGCTTGAAGGAGACGTCAGGTAGGGACAAATAAACTTAACACCAGGGACAATTAACCCTATCACAGAGGGAGTGCGTAACACCAGAAACAGCCCTATCACACTATAAGGGAAGAGTGGAGGAGGGGATTCACTCGAACTCCTCAGGGGAACTGAGGGACCCTGACTCATACATCAGGGGAAAGTGGGTCTAGATTGTGCCATTCAGGGCTGGACTGGTTAGTGTAGGAAGAGGATTTCCCCCACACTATGAAGGGGCCCTAGTGCGCAAGAGGTCCATGGAGGACGAGGAGGAGTCCCCCTGGAACCCCTCGCACACCATAGTCAAGACCCTAACCATCACCAATGCCTAACCCCACACCATCTTGCCCTTCCCATCCTCCCCCACTCACTTGCCCTGCAATACCAACTCCTCTGTTTTTGCGATGTTTGTCACCCAAAGTATCCTCAAATGGTGAAACGTTTGTTTTGAATGGGTAGTATTTAGCTTGAGGGAGACATCTGGGAAGGTGCAGTATTATTTTAGTTTGAGGGAGACGTCTGGGATGGTGGGGTATTATTTTTGCATGATGGAGATGTCTGGGGCATTGGGGTATATACAGTATATATATATATATATATATTTTTTTTTTTAATAGCTTGAAAATATCTGGGAAGGTGTGGTCATATCTAGCTTGAAGGAAACGTCTGGAGAGCTGGGGTATTATTCTTAGCTCAAGGGAGACGTCTGAGAAGGTGGGGTAATATTTAGCATGAGGGAGACGTCTGTGTAGGTGGGGGTAATATTTAGCATGAGGGAGACGTCTGTGGAGGTGGGGTAATATTTAGTTTGAGGGAGACGTCTGTGGAGGTGGGATAATATTTAGCTTGAGGGAGACGCCTGTGTAGGTGGTGTAATATTTAGCTTGAGGGGGAAATCTGTGTAGGTGGTGTAATATTTAGCTTGAGGGAGACGCCTGTGTAGGTGGTTTAATATTTAGCTTGAGGGAGACACCTGTGTAGGCGTGGTGAAACACATACAATAACACTGGATATATCAAAGGCATTTGATAGAGTCTGGCATCAATCCTTATTGTCGAAGATGTCACACTACGGCCTTGCATCATTAGTTCCACTAATTTTGTCTTATCTTCATAACAGAAAAATATGTGTAATGGTAGATGGCCTTTATTCTCAATTTCACTCAATAAATGCTGGTGTTCCCCAGGGATCAGTTTTGGCCCCAACTCTGTTCCTCATTCATATCAATGATCTCATATCTACCACTCATAATCCAATACATTCCTATGCAGATGACTCAACACTCCACAGTTCCTTCACATTTACCAATTCTTTCACCCAACCCGATCTTATAAATTCAAAAATAAACACTGCAATTTCTCTGAACCAGGACCTTTCTAGAATTAATGAAAGGGGACAAAAGAATCTAGTTTCCTTTAATGCACAGAAAACCAAGTACATTCAATTTTCTAACCGACAGAATCTCACTGACTCCCATATATTTTTTAATGATGTAAATATTCCCACTTCCCCTAGTATTGACATTCTCAGTGTAACATTAACTACTAACTTGAGCTGGACACATTATGTTAGAAGCATTGCTAAGAATGCCTCTAAAAAACTGGGATTTCTATACAGAGTTCGAGAATTCTTCACTGACGAGCAGTTGGCCGTAATATATAAAAGTCATGTGCGTTCTCAGATGGATTACTGTTCACCTCTGTGGGGTGGAAGTGGAGTGGTTGCATTGAGGCAGTTGGACAAAATTCAAAATAAAGCTATTAGATTAATTAATAACCCTGCAATCACACAGGACCTTCCTACATTATCCATACGAAGAAACGTTGCATCCCTTGCATTATTCACCAGATATTTTCACAGCAATTGTTCCGAGGAACTTGCTTCAATTGTGCCGCCTCTCCACATCTTTCCCCGTAGAACTAGGGCAGCTGAGAGCGCCCATGAATTTAAACTTTCTCCTCCACAATGCAGAACTTCTGCTTATCAGAATTAATTTATCCCCAGAGCTACTACTCTTTGGAATTCACTTCCCTCGAATTGCTTTCCACAAACTTACGATCTACAAATATTTAAATCCAGTTGTTACAAACATTTTATGAATGGAGGATGCCTTTAGGCACATGGACCTTTTTGTTTTATCTGTGTTTTTCCTTCCTCCGTTCATTGTCTCAAAAAAAAAAAAAAAAAAAAAATGGTGTAATATTTAGCTTGAGGGAGACGTCTGTGGAGGTGGTGTAATATTTAGCTTGAGGGAGACGCCTGTGTAGGTGGTCTAATATTTAGCTTGAAGGAGACGTCTGTGGAGGTGGTGTAATATTTAGCTTGAGGGAGACGTCTGTGGAGGTGGTGTAATATTTAGCTTGAGGGAGACGTCTGTGTAGGTGGTGTAATATTTAGCTTGAGGGAGACACTGTGTAGGTGGTGTAATATTTAGCTTGAGGGAGACGCCTGTGGAGGTGGGGTAATATTTAGCTTGAGGGAGACTTCTGTGTAGGTGGTGTAATATTTAGCTTGAGGGAGATGCCTGTGGAGGTGGGGCAACATTTAGCTTGAGGGAGACGTGTGGGGAGGTATTGTAATATTTAGCTTGAGGGAGATGTCTGGGGTAGTGGGGTAATATTTAGCTTGAGGGAGACGTCGGGGGAAGTGGGGTAATATTTAGCTTAAGGGAGACATCTGCAAAGGTGGAGTAATATTTAGTTTGAGGGAGACGTCTGGGGAGGGGTAATATTTAGTTTGAGGGAGACGCCTGTGGAGGTGTTGTAATATTTAGCTTGACGGAGATGTCTGAGGAGGTTGTGTAATATGGAGCTTGAAAGAGACGTCTGGGGAGGTGGGTTATTATTTAGCTAGAGGGAGACGTCTGGGGAGATGGGGTGTTTTGTTTAGCTTGAGGGAGATGTTAGGGGTGGTGAGATATTTTATTATATATATATACTGTATATATTTGTTTTTCTTTTTCTTATTTAGGTTGAAGATGTCTGTGGAGGTAGGGCATTATTTAGCTTGAAGGAGACATCTGGGGAGACAGGGTATTTTTTAGGATGAAGGAGATCTAGTTTTAACCACCTCTTGTTCCTCAGACTGAGCTGACATCATACGAGTGTGGGGAGAAGGCGGCGGAGGTGGAGCTGCTGCGGGAGAGAGTGGTGCTACTGGAGGAGGACGTGCGACAACAGGAGGCCAAGGCTAGAGAGGCACAACAGCTCGGTATGTCCAGGGAAACATCTTAGCACTTTCAATATTCGAAGACGCACTTTCACTTTATGAGGACTCGCTTTAATATGACGGGCTTTATAAAGACGCATTTCCACTTTATGAGAGTGAACTTGATTATGACGTGTTTTATGAAGACGCATTTTCAATTTATGAAGACACATTTTCATTTTATGAGGACGTGCTTTAATATGACGTGCTATATGCAGACGCATTTCCAATTTATTTTGACTAACAACCATAATCCCTTGAGTACGTAAGGCAATATTTCACATTGTATTTAGCCAATTTAATCTAGATTAGGAAGGCGCTCACAAAATTTAGGTGGAGCTGCTATGGGAGAGAGTGGTACTGTTAAAGAAGTAGGTGCGTCAACAAGGGCCAAGGCTAGAGAGGCACAACATTTTAACCCCTTCTGTACCGGCGACGTCTTTTTAACTTAATTCTGGGTACTATTAGACAATTTTAGTCAGCTCAACAAGGGCTCCCAGCAATTAACAGGTTTCGAAAGATCTCACTTGGCCCATTTTACTACCACAGTTCCATTACAAACCGCACAAAATCCTCTAAATATAGCTAGAAAAACTATAAAGGACATCGCCGGTACAGAATGGGTTAAGTAAAGCTATTGTTAGGTGTAATTGTCTCATGATAATAAATGTAAGAGGTTAAACCTTAATAATTATAATCTCGATGTATAGTCGGCCAAATAAGTGACGTTGCAGCACCAAGTATATGTTTATCAATAATTGGTATCGGCACTATCTAAGCATTCATTCATCGTTTCGAATGAGATACATAAACATGTTCCAATCTTTATACACCCTATTCAACATCTGACATCTGAGTACATGATTTGATTGATATCCAAAATTCGAAAATGGATATTAATCGTGATCGTGTACTCAACCTTTAACTGTGTTAGTGGTGTAATGGTTTAGGTGCTTATGTTCTGGGTGTGGTGTCCCGAGTTTGAATCCCGGGAGGGCCTTATGCTTTCATTAGTTTATTCAAGTACATTGGGGTTTGTGTTTGATATTAATGTTCAAGAACGGGGTGTTACTTATTTCTATAGGTTCAGGAACTAGTATAACGAGGCCGGTCCTTAGTGATCTTGGCCCCATTCTATGTTCTTTACTCTAACTAAATCGTTACGCTTTCCATAATGCAGTTGGGTCTGAGTACATTAGATTGATATCCAAAATTCGAAAATGGATACTAATCGTGATCGTGTACTCAACCTTTAAATGTGTTGGTGGTGCAATGGTTTAGGTGCTTATGTACTGGGTGTTGTGTCCCGAGTTCGAATCCCGGGAGGGCCATTTGCTTTCATTAGTTTATTCAAGTACATTGGGGTTTGTATTTGATATTAATGTTCAAGAACGGGGTGTTACTTATACATTAATAAAGCACACAGCGAGCAACACGTAATGACAGCAGAGACGAAACTAATTTGGCCAACCGTACAGTTGTACACACATTTAAGTCATTCCGTTATTCCTTTCAATATTCGAGAACGCACTGTCTCATTATGAGGACGCAATATATATAGACACATTTTCACTTATGATTACGCACTTTAAGGGGAGATTTGGAATTCAGGCATTATTTTCGAACTTCCTTCTCCCGCATGTTTAGCCCCATTAGTTTTGCGATTTTCAGACGTTCGCCCCATTACTTTGGCGATTTTAAAACATTTTGTCCAGTTTCTGTCATGTTACGGCCTTTCGTGCCATTTAGGTGTCGATCTTTTCCTGGTGAGCGATAGCGAACCTGTAATTTAGGAGGAACCGGTCTTCGGCCGGGACATTTTTCTACAAAAAAAGTGTAAAAATTAACCAGACGAAGAGATCATATGTTGATAGAGAATTTGTTTATAATCCTCAAAATAAAGATAATTTGATTTATAGGACCTTTATATATATATATATATATATATATATATATATATATATATATATATATATATACTGTATATACAGGTATATATATATATATCATTATCATTTGTATCTTCTTTCAGTTGAGGAGAAAGAGGCCGCACTAAAGGATCTTCAAGAAGCACCCTTGAAACTATGTGTGGTCGAGACCCCCTTCCTCTCCAAACCAGTGGGTACCCTCGAAACTAGCCCTCCACCACCACCCCCTCCACCACCACCTCAGTCTGGTCCACCTCCACCACCACCACCACCCCCACCCCCACCCCCACCATCCTTCCTGGCTCCTCCACCCCCACCTCCACCTCCCCCTCCCCCTCCTCCCCCAGCTAACCCCGTGGCTGCCCTGGCTACCCTTATCGGAGCTTCGAAACAAAAGAGAGTCAAGGACGAAGCTTCAGGTGAGTCAAACTGGAGCCATATTAGCCCTCTGAGGATCAGTTAGTTAGTTAAAATAGGACTTCAGAGGCTATCAACCCTTTTGGATTATTAAGCCAGCACACTGTAAGTCAAGAATAGCGTCAGGACTGGAGCCTCTTTTCGAGAACTGCAGTCCTTTGTGAGGATCGTGACGCGTTTCGACAGTTTATTATGGTTATCATTCGACAATTTTATTCAATTTAGGAAGGAATTGTGGGAATCAGAGGGATAATTGTGATTGCATTTTTACCACTTTGACTGCTAGAGGGCCTTCCAAATCTGAATAATATCGTCTAGTGAGAGCCTGAATAAACTGTCAAAACGTTTCATAATTCTCCCTAGACTTCCATCAAGTTTGAAAACAAAAACTCAAGACGTCCTTCAAAATATATATGTAAATTTGTTATAAAACAAATTCCCGGCCAGAGGCCGATGACTACTATATTACAAGCTAGCTATCGCTCACCAGGAAAACAAATCGACACTAAAATTGCACAAAAGGTCGTAATATTGACAAAGTATCGGGGTGAAAGGTTTTAAATCACCAAACTAATAGGCTGAACGTTTTAATATCTGAACACAAATGGGGCTAAGCATGTAGAAGCATGTAGAAGCAGGGGTGCCAGACAAAAACAAGCATCCCCCCTTAGGTTAATACATTTGTGAAGGCTGGACGCTGCTCTTGTTCATGACAACATGACATATATTCAGCAATTTTAAGGTCAATTGTTTTAAAGGGAAAGGGTTTATTTTTTTTTTTGATTATTTAATGTATATATTATTTCTTCAGTTTTTTCCCTAGACCTCCATCAAACTTAAATAAAACATCCCCAAGATCCCCCTTCTAGATATAACATCCCCAAGATCCCCCTCTAGATATATTTGTACATTCTTCGGTAGAGAAATGTTCCAGCCGAAGGCCGATTCCTCCAAAATTACAGGCTCGCTATCGCTCGCCATGACAAAATCGATACCCAAATGTCACGAACAATTTTAATATTGACAAAGAAATGGGACGAATGGTCTTAAAATCGCCAAACTAGTGGGCCGAACATCTTAAAATTTGAAAACTAATGGGGCTAAGCATGAGGAAGAAAGAGGGCCAGAAAAAACAACTATCCTCCTTTTTTAGCCTTCTATGTGTCTGCCTGAATATATAATTTTGACATATATATATATAAAACATGGAAGCTTTTCTATCTTCAAAATTCTTAACCAGGACTATCCCAGGGTGAAGTAAAGCATTATAGATGAGAGTGAGTAATATAGTAAATAAAATGATGATACAATTTTATAGAAGTCAGCTTGGAAATGTTTTTGTTCTAATCTGGTTGACTGACAATTTATATACTTATATTCACACTTTATATGCCAAATTTAGTTTTTACTGCAATAAATGACACTGACCTTTTTACTCTCAGATGGGAGCAAGTCAGGAGGGATGGATGACCTGATAAACCAGATCAAGAAGGGAGGTGTGAAGCTCAAGTCAACGCGGCCTTCTTACGTGGGCAAGAAGACCGCCGAGCCCGAAGTGACTGCCAAGGAGAAACCTGCCGATGCTGTGTCGGAGATGAAGAACATCCTGGCGACCATGAAGCGCGGGCGACACGGCAGACTCAGGCCTTCCCTCATCTCCCAAGAGTCCAAGAAAGCTAGTACCAAGACAAAGAAAAAGGAGAAGAGGGAATCTACTGATGGCGAGAAGGAAGCTAGACAGGGAACTAATGAAGCTACCTCTGTTACTAATGGGAACCACAACACCAACAACAAAGAGAGTTTGGACACTCAATCGAAAGAAACTTCACCTGTCAGTAATGAAAACTATGTTGAGGAATCCTTAACTTCGAAGGATGAGAAGTCAGAAGCAGGTGAAATTACAAACACAGAGGAAAATGCTAACGGGAATGAAGATGACATGCAGAACGGCACTGGGACTCGTGAAAATACACCACCGACAGAGAAAACCTCAAAACCTCCCGAAGACAACGCCACAACATCAAATACGACATATACATTGAAACTGAGCTGCCCGCATGTTCCCGATGATGATAATTCCAGTCGAGAAGCCACCCCGCCGGCAAGTACGACGAGGCGGTCCGAAGAGAGGTCTGAGGATGAAGTAGCGGAGAACATTCAAAGACCTATACCCCCGCGAGCTATCAGCACCACCACTATATTCCTCAGGTCCAGTCGTCGCAGTCCATCGCAGGAATAAACATAGTTTGTTCAACTTACATAAGCAAAGAGTATCTCCCTTTTCCAGCTTTAAAGACAAAAAGGAAAACTACTGTACTATAAATATTAATCCTTTCTCAATTGTGTGTTAATCGTTAAAGGTGAATTACATAAGCTGCATACCAAGTAAGATGTATATTTTGTATGCATCAAAACATATTAAGGATGCTCAGGTTTGTGTATAATAAAGTAAATTTGCGTCAGTAAAGAAAACAAATATTCGAAAGTTTTATATCTGGCGGCGTCTGATAGTTGACTGTCATGCAAATTTCCCGCCTTCCAGTATTGTGATGACGTCATAAATTCCGATAGTTGTCAGGCAACAGAAAGTTACCTCTAACTTGACCCAATTTATTTTATATGTTAGGGGCAAATTTATGGATATTCCCGATAATGGTATTACTAGAGTATTAAACGTTCTGCTGAATAACTTATCTCACGTTTGTTTCATCTTTGTGTAATTCATCTTTAATACCATATTGCGATACTTTACTCTCATAACAGAGCTGCTGTATAAAAGTTTGGGACAAATCAAATCCTTCCCTTACAGACTTTGAATAGTTTAAGTCCAGCTGTTTAAGGTGTTTCTTGAATGGAGAACACAATTATGTGAATGGACAATTTTTTTCATGAGAATTGTTTTTCCTCTTTATTTTTGTTATGCAAAGGTTTTAATAATATTTGTTATTAATATATTATTATTATTACTATTATTTGTATTATTATTATTACTATTATTATTATTATTATTATTATAATGGAAGTCAGAATCATCAGGTAAAACAGGCTCCATTACAACGTAATAACAGTTTCGGATTTTGCGATTCTGTGAAAATTCAACATTAAAACGCCCTGTGTGTCCTTGGATGTAGAGATTCTATAGTAAAAGAGATCGGTTAACCTCTGCCATATTGGTGCCACTGGTAATATTTTACTCTATTGACACTCGATATCTCTATACCCGTAATAAACAGTTGGTAATACTGGTAATAACTTTCAGGTTACTTAATTAACCCCTTGAGGATTATGTCGCCTATTTACAGTTTAGTCTTTCTATCATTACACAATTATCTTCAGAGTGGAAATGGTGTATGGAAGTCAACGGGTTGATTGGACCAGTCTTTAATATTTAAACCCCCACGCAACTTTCCTAAGCTTATTATAAAAACAAATCTAAAGATAGGCAAAAGATACAACTAAAACGCATCATGATCCTAAAGGGTTAATAAGCACTATTTGTCTCCAGCCCTCGCTCTGTGATTCAATAGCGCTTAACCAAACTTTATTACCAGACACTATCATCCATCTCCTTGCTCAAGGGAGATGGTACCGGCTGACAGTGTATTCGAAAGTCCTTCATGCCTTAGCGTGGGATTGAACTCTGGTCTCCCGAGTGGGAGGCCGAGACGTTCTCTATTACACTACCGAACCGGTACAAGATATAACACCTTCTGTACAAGTAACATGTTTTTAGTTTGATTATATCTATATTTAGACGATTTTGTGCAGTTTATGAAGGATCTGTGTTAGAAAGAAGGATTAAATTGAGCTTGGCGAGCCTATGGTATTTAAAACGTCCCGCTGGGCGAAGGTATTGTGGGTAAATCTGAACGAATTTCGTAATTTTACGATAAATATAGTTATTACTTATTCATACGCGCCTATTTTACGTTTAATATGAAGATATTAACATGTAACAACAATAAAACAAGTGGGAATAGTATTTGGGGTGTAAAAAAGACAAATTATTACCGACCGTCCAGTCATGAGGGGAGAGGCTCGCGAGCCATACACCCTCCCTAGTCGAGGCCTGAAGAGAGACTGATGTTTCGCTAGTGCTGTCTCTCTTTTGTCACGCTCTCTATATGTTTCCCAGATGACCTTGAAACCGGGTGGGAGATATTGCCGCGGAAAATAAACCGATAAATAAGGAAATAAGAGGAAAAATAGGTGATAATTGAAAGGGGGGGGGGGATTTTTGTTTTGTTTTACATATGTGGAGGACTGATAGGAGGTATGGAGGGGAATTATCTCAATTAATCAAAAACAATTTTTTTTGAGTGCCAGTGGGATGTATTGAAAGGCTTTTTTTAGGCCTTGGCTCAGATGAGGACGCTCGCCCTCCTAGGGTTCAAACTCATATGAGGAAGCTCGTCGTTCTTGGGTTAAGTGAGATAGTTAGAAGCCTCTTAATTGCTGGAGGCCCTTTTAAAACTGAATATAATCTTCTAATAGTAACCAAAATAGAGTTAAAAGGACGACACTGGTAATGAAAGTGATAAAGTTCGGTCTTAGGGTATAGCTTCTACATGATCACAAATAATAAATATAACTCATACCTTGAGGCCCCAAAATGGCGTCCAAAGAAAAAGGTGGCCACTCTCTCTTACCGCAGAATCTGTATTAAGATGTAGTCATTATCTCCTGGTCTCCTTGTATAGGCTTGTTTTCTTTCCAGTTCTCATCATACTTCCCGATTTTGTATTATTATTGTTTTGCTATTTATATTAAGTCAGTTTGTTTCCCATATTCTATCTGTACACTTCATCCCATATGAACTATATATATATATATATTGCTTCTTATTCACACTATACTTTCAGTCAAGTCAGTGATATGTCTTAGAGTCATATTGTATATTATTATATTCAATGTGTATGAAGGAGAAACAAGGCAAGCTGCCTGATACCAGTGTCTCCCCCAAAACCAAAAGAGTGATAGAGAGCCAAACATTCAGGAGATGTTGTGGTGAACATGCCTGGACACACGTAGTCTAAAAGAGCCTAAGTCATAGGATGAAATAAAGATTGAAGAATAGAGTTCCAGAGTTCACTAGTTATATAGAAGAAAGACTGATAACATTTGTTGATTTAAATTATATATATATATATATATATATATATATATATACACACCGGTATATATACTGTAAATATCTATATATATATATATACCGGTATATATACTGTATATATATATATATATATATATATATATATATATATATATATATATGTTGGTAAAGCCAGGTAATATTTTTTTTTAATACATACGAGGTTGAAAGAAATGGCAATTTCTGCGTTGGAAATTTTATTATTCAAAGTTTCCAGGTCTCTGATGAGTTTTCGCTGGGTGGCAGGAAGTAGATGAAGGAGATGAGCAAAATTCATGGTGGTACAGGGTTACATTAAAGTACATGATGATACAGGATATACGACGCGTTTCACTGGACAACCAGCATTATCAAGTAAGGAAGGAATGATATAAAAGGTAAACAGGAAGGGTATATATAGAGGGTGGAGGATCAGAGGAGGCGGAAAACAGGGGGCAAAAGTCTGCTATTGGTGGAAGGGAAAACTAGGAGAGAAAAGGGGGTAACCGCTTCACGCATGCGCACTGGATGCGGGATGGTGGTCGATAGGTGGGGTCGAAGCTGATTGGCTGCGTGTCGAGGGGCGTGGCCTAAGTTGTGTGGCGCCTGCAGAAGACGAAGCTGAAGGAGGTAGCGCGGGGGCTGCGTCAAGGGCACCGGGGGGCGAGGAGGGGTGTTAGGTCCTGTAGGGTAGTGCCTTTTGGCAGAAGGAAGGATCTGAAGGTCCAGAGTTTGGTTGTTGATGTTGGGATGTAAGGCTTGGATATATAAAGCTTCGAGTATAGGTAATCTCCTTGGGTCACTTTCTTTATCGAGTATGGTGGTGTGTTTCTCTAACTCGTTGCGTGTGAGGTGAGGGTGGTTAGGGGTGAGATAGTGGTCTTTGATGGCTCCAGCCTGAAGGTGAAGAGTTAACCGACGTGAAAGACGAGTCTGCGTCATACCAATATAGGAATGAGGTCCACAGTCCTCATAATTACAGGTATGTTGGTAAATGACGTGATCGTCGGTCATCGGGCTCTTTATCTTGGTGGAGGCTGGTTTGTTGCGGAGAACGAGGTTGGAGGTCTTGGGGGATTTGTAATAAATTATTAATTTGATTTTGTTTTCCGGGTTGGTTGGGTGGACATGCTTGGAGATTATTTCTTTTAAGACGGCCTCGTCATTTTTGTGTTCAGAGGACATGTAATTGCGGTATCTTAATTTCATTGGGGGGGTCAATGTTGGGAGGGCTTTGGGTGTACCATTTTTCAAGATGGTGGTTGATGGTGCTGGAGATGTCGGAGTTGGAGTATCCGTTATTTACTAAAACTTGGGATAGTCTTTCTAGTTCCTGGTGGGTGTCGGCCCAGGTAGAGCAGTGCGTGAGGGCTCTCCTAACATAGGCGGAGATGGAGGATAGAAGATAACGGCGGGGGCATTCACTATCACCGTTGAGGCATTGTCCTGTGTTAGTTGGTTTAATGTAGACGGTGGTTTTGAACCCATGGTCGTTCAGAGCTACGAGGATGTCGAGGAAGGGGAGTTGTCCATTGTTAGATTTTTCAAAGGTGAAGTTAAGTCCGGAGGAGGTCATGAAGCGACGCTGGAGTTCCTGTACTTCACCTTTGAAAAATCTAACAATGGACAACTCCCCTTCCTCGACATCCTCGTAGCTCTGAACGACCATGGGTTCAAAACCACCGTCTACATTAAACCAACTAACACAGGACAATGCCTCAACGGTGATAGTGAATGCCCCCGCCGTTATCTTCTATCCTCCATCTCCGCCTATGTTAGGAGAGCCCTCACGCACTGCTCTACCTGGGCCGACACCCACCAGGAACTAGAAAGACTATCCCAAGTTTTAGTAAATAACGGATACTCCAACTCCGACATCTCCAGCACCATCAACCACCATCTTGAAAAATGGTACACCCAAAGCCCTCCCAACATTGACCCCCCCAATGAAATTAAGATCTTCTACCGCAATTACATGTCCTCTGAACACAAAAATGACGAGGCCGTCTTAAAAGAAATAATCTCCAAGCATGTCCACCCAACCAACCCGGAAAACAAAATCAAATTAATAATTTATTACAAATCCCCCAAGACCTCCAACCTCGTTCTCCGCAACAAACCAGCCTCCACCAAGATAAAGAGCCCGATGACCGACGATCACGTCATTTACCAACATACCTGTAATTATGAGGACTGTGGACCTCATTCCTATATTGGTATGACGCAGACTCGTCTTTCACGTCGGTTAACTCTTCACCTTCAGGCTGGAGCCATCAAAGACCACTATCTCACCCCTAACCACCCTCACCTCACACGCAACGAGTTAGAGAAACACACCACCATACTCGATAAAGAAAGTGACCCAAGGAGATTACCTATACTCGAAGCTTTATATATCCAAGCCTTACATCCCAACATCAACAACCAAACTCTGGACCTTCAGATCCTTCCTTCTGCCAAAAGGCACTACCCTACAGGACCTAACACCCCTCCTCGCCCCCCGGTGCCCTTGACGCAGCCCCCCGCGCTACCTCCTTCAGCTTCGTCTTCTGCAGGCGCCACACAACTTAGGCCACGCCCCTCGACACGCAGCCAATCAGCTTCGACCCCACCTATCGACCACCATCCCGCATCCAGTGCGCATGCGTGAAGCGGTTACCCCCTTTTCTCTCCTAGTTTTCCCTTCCACCAATAGCAGACTTTTGCCCCCTGTTTTCCGCCTCCTCTGATCCTCCACCCTCTATATATACCCTTCCTGTTTACCTTTTATATCATTCCTTCCTTACTTGATAATGCTGGTTGTCCAGTGAAACGCGTCGTATATCCTGTATCATCATGTACTTTAATGTAACCCTGTACCACCATGAATTTTGCTCATCTCCTTCATCTACTTCCTGCCACCCAGCGAAAACTCATCAGAGACCTGGAAACTTTGAATAATAAATTTCCAACGCAGAAATTGCCATTTCTTTCAACCTCGTATGTATTAAAGAAAATATATATATATATATATATATATATATACTGTATATATATATATATATATATATATCAAATATATATATATATTAAATTATATATATACTGTACAGTATATATATATATATATATATATATATATATATATATATACAGTATATATATTGCAAATTTGCAAGATGCCTAGATACCCAAGGGTATCATGCAATTCTGTCATTTGTAAACCGGCGCCCCTCCTCACACCCAACACCACTTTCACTCATATACCTCTCAACTCCATCCTTCCATCTCACTCTCGGTCTACCTCTCCCTCTTTGCCCTTTCACCTCACTCATATAAAGTGTTAGTCATTCTTCCACTCACCTTACGCTCCACTTATTTAACTCCATCTGTACCCGCGAAGTCTTTTGAGTTTTATTCTAGCTATATTTAGACGGTTTTGTGCAGTTTAAGAAGGATCTGTGGTAGTAATAATTATGTTCTCTCCACCAACCAACTTTACTCCTAAACTCGATATATATATTAGTAAAAATGGGTATTTGAGATAGTTTGAAGCCTTTTAGTTGCTGAAGGCCTTTTTTAAGCTTAATAAAATTATCTAATTGTAGCAAGAGTAAAATAAAAGAGACGTCGCCGGTACAGAAGGGGTTAATGCATGAAAATAGCATTTGTAAGATTCAATTAATCCTCAAGATACGTTGACGCATTACTATTCTGTGTTCTGACAATTATATTCAGAATAGGAAGGATATAAGAAAGTCAGAGGATTAAAGAGATAGGTTTTACTCTTTTAATGTCCATAAATCTGTGCAAAGTTGTGCAAAATTGTCTAAAAAATAGCCAGAATAAGCTGTCACGATCCTCAAAGGGTGACTTGGGTAGTTTGTACTGTAGTAATTAACTCGTAAGATCAATTAATTGATCTTTAGCAAACCATTATCTTGAATCAAACCTACTATTTTGACTTCCATATAGAAAGAAGGAACCTATATGTGGTACTGTACTATAATATATGTGGTACTGTACTATAATATATGTGGTACTGTACTATAATATATGTGGTACTGTACTATAATATATGTGGTACTGTACTGTAATATATGTGGTACTGTACTATAATATATGTGGTACTGTACTATAATATATGTGGTACTGTACTATAATGTATGTGGTACTGTACTATAATATATGTGGTACTGTACTATAATATATGTGGTACTGTACTATAATATATGTGGTACTGTACTATAATATATGCTAATTATTATAATTATCGCTACAACTGTATGCACTGTATGACACGTTTTGACAGTTTATTATGGCTACTATTAGATTTTTTTTTCAGATTAGGTAGGGCATAGGGACGTCAGTGTTATTTGAGAAGGTATTTACCTTCTTGATGCTCACAGATCATTCCTAAGTTGCATAAAATCGTCTAATACTAGCCAGATTACACTATCGAAATGCGTCTTAATCCTCAAGGGTTTAAGTGATGTATATCAAACTATTAACCCATTCAGTACTGGTGACGTCCTTTTCATTATATTCTGCCATCTATTAGACGATTTTATGCAGTCTAGGAAGGACATCTACCAATTAAAGGGCTACAGACTATCTCGATTAATCCATTTAGCTACCATATATCTTTCCCCAGCAAAACATAGTCTTAATGTGGCTAGAATCAAATAAAAAGAAGTCGCAGGTAAAAAAAGGGGTTAACTCAAGTCAATCCAACCATTTTGACTTCCACATAGAGAGACAGAACCTTTGTACGCGACTGTACTGTAATAAATACACGTTATTATAGCACTATACACTGTCCATTATATGTAGGCCAAACATCTTGACCACTAACTTCTATAAATCATAAACGACTGGAGAAATCGAGCAAATATTCCTACCATTCAGGAAGGGTCAGCCAGGGAATAGGTGTGGATATTTACAGCTTATTTACTCTAGCTAATATTTCTACCGTTTAGGAAGGGTCAGCCAAAGAATAGGTTTGGATATGTACAGCCCATTTGTTTTAGCCCTTTTTGACTTACAGAGGCTAGGGGTTCACGATTGCTGGCCTACCAATTTAAAACTTGTTATACTATATAGGGTCAGGTAGGGAATAGGTGTGGCTATTTACAGCCCATTTGCTCTAGCCCTTTTTGAGTTACAGAAGTTAGGGGTCACGATTTCTGGACTTCTGACTTGAAACAGAGTATATAACTTTATGCACATATTTACATGGATTGATCAGTACAGTCAGATTTAAGACTTCGCTGATAACATTAAAGGTAGCGCCAACGAACTTGACAATAATCTTGATCCCTGACCTATCTAAAACTCAAAAAGGCCTAGAGCAAACTGGCTGTAAATATACACACCTATTTCCTAGGGTATTCTTCCCAAATTATAGAAACGTCAGCCCGATTGCTTTCATTAATTTCGAATTATAAGAAGTGAAGGGGTCAAGAGAATTGGCAACTTCGCTGGTGCTACCTATAGTGGGACATTATACACTATCTGGTCCGACGATTTATGGGTTATTATCATATTTGGTTTTGATATAGAGGATGTTGCTTGTTTTTGCCATTTTCGAGCAAACGTATTTTAGTGTGTCCCCAAGGCAAACAAAAATGCCATCCCAGACTTCCTTCAAACTGCATAATGCCCATCCAGACTCCCTACAGCATGTTGTTTACATATTTCGATAGGAAATTACCCCAGCCAAAGTCCCATTTCTTCCAAGTTCCAGGCTCGATATCGCTCCCTCAGAATATTATCGACACCTGAATGGGGTTAAGTGTCTCATTATCGCTAGATTAATAAGGTGAAACAAGGGGCGGCCAAAAAGATGATCTCTCGGACCGAATAGGGTTAAAATCTGGATGAACATACATTACGTGATCCATTGTACGAGTAGAAGTTAACCCTTTCTGTACCGGCGATGACTTTTTAATTATATTTGTGCTACTTTTAGACGATTTAGTGCAGTTTAAGAAGGATATGTGTTAGTTAAAAGGGTTGGTCGAGATAGTTTGAAGCATTTTTTTTACTACAGGGCCTTCCTAAACTCAATAAAATCGTCTGATCATTGCCAGAATGTAACTAAAAGGATATCACCGGTACTGAAGGGGTTAATAGTCATAAATAATTGATCCGTTGAGAGTTTCGTATTATAAGGAAGTTGGAGCTATAAACATCGATATTTAGCAGAATTACAAGTTAAAATACGGTTGTTATACTTTTATAAATACATAAAATAAAATTCAACATGCTTCCTTTCTATCAGAAAACTACATTATTATTGGATTTCAGTTCCTGCTTAATATCGATGTTTACGGCTTCAACTTCCTTATAGCCTGAAACTCGCAATAGGAGATCAATTTACTGACAATCACTGAAGTGTATCTCATTTACAATTTGTCACTAAAACTGTCACAAAGGTTTTTAATCTGACTGTGCATTTGAAATGTATATGTATATGAATATATTTATTGAAACATCTTAATAGTATAGAGATATATAGTATATTGTATTAGAAAGTATTTGATGAGGGTCTTATCAATAACATGCAAAATTTTCTATTCCACTAATATCAATAATTTTTCTCTCTGCAATTATAGTGTACACTCTGGTGCCATAGTCTCTAGCCCACTCATAAATATTTGAGGACTTCACCTATTTCTAATTATGGAAATATATCTTTGGAAACTATTTTATGAATATAATGTTCTATACATAAACTACTAAAACTATTCTGTATAATTATAATATTTATTGAAAAGCCAATTATATCTAAAAAATAATCCGGATAGTTATAATTGAATACAGAAAAACATAGAGGGTCCACGAATATTTATGACTGGGGTAGAGACTATGGCATCCGAGTGTACCAAGATGGCCAGATGTGCAGAAACTTAGCTTGTATTTATTTCGGTTTTCTGATTGTTTTATCGATCCTCTGTTTTAGCTTAAGCAGGTTTTATAATTATTATTATTTATATTGTTATTTGTATTTTATATTCTTTGTTTTTTAATTTAATTCCTAGACCTCAATTAAGTACAAAAACATACCCGCAGGACCCTCTTCGAGATAAATCTGTGCATATTTCGGTAGAAAAATGGCCGGTTCCATCTAAATTTCAGGCTCGCTTTTGCTCGCAGGAAAAAAAGGACCTCTAAATGGCATGAAAAGTCTTGAAATTGACCAAAAAATGGGGCAAAAAGGTTTTAAAATCGCCAAACTAATGGGGCAAACGTCTTATAATCTCAGAACTAATGGACCTAATACGAGGGAAAAGGGGGTCTAGAAAAACAAAATAGCTACCCTTAAATGATTAGTTTATTATGAAAAATTTATGTACTTATCCCTATCCATAAACTGTGAGAGTGTGGTGAAAATAATTAGCTTGTCTTGTTATCATTTATGTGAGGGTTAATTTGATATTTATATATTATGAGGGCTGATCCTATCCAGAGTGAGGTTTGGCATCCTCTATCCAACCTTATCCGTTTCTGCCTGTCTCTTTTACTGTACTACTTTTCCTACTTGGGGGGGGGGGGGGGGGGGGGCTAGGAATCCTCCTCCCTCTGTAAAATTTTCCTACTAGACGAGACAGACCCAGGGGCGAGGGAACACGAAAGTGGTCCCGGACCCTAAGAAATGGAACATTACATGTTGTTTCTGTTTGGGCTCTGTCTGGATTCGGCACCCCCCTGCTATGGGGTATTGTGCCTGAGTATATACATACAATACATATGCATAAATTATGAGGGTATATTCTTAATCCCTTCACCACGATGACGCTTTTTTACCTCTGATTCTGGCCAAAATGAGACGATTTTATGAATTTTTAGAAGGACCTAGGTTATTTAGAAGCTTTTTGGGGATGATATTTACTTCTTTGAGTCCAAGAGGTAGATTATAAACGAAAGAAAATCGTCTAATGGTAACCAGAATATGATAACAATTATGTCATCTTGCTGAACGGGTAAAAATATGTATTAATTATTATTATTATTATTATTATTATTTCCTCCCTAGGCCTCCATGAAGCTTAAAACAAATATCCTCAAGATCACCCTTCGAGATAAATTTTTACTTTTCGTTAGAAAAATGTCCTGGACAAAGGCCGGTTCCTCATTTCAAGTAGGACTGAAGTCGTGACCCCTAACCTCTGTAATGCAAATATGGCCAGAGCAAATGGGCTGTACATTTCCATATCTATTCCCTGGCTGACCCTCCCTAAATGGTAGAAATACTAACTCCATTACTCTAGTTGTTATTGAGTTATAAAGGTTAGTAGTCTACATAATAATGAATGGACCATAGTATTTTAACCCCTTCAGCACGATGACGTAATTTTCATCATATTCTGGTTACCATTACACGATTTTCTCTGGTATACAATCTACAATAAATGGGGGTAGATTGTAGGCACCAATCGAACATGGCTATACCCAGGAGAGGCTGTGGGCATTTGATAAGGAATCGCTGGAACTCCTGTTTCATTTGCTTGGCCTCTCTTACTGATTCCCTTTGTGCCTTACTTACACAGAGTAGTCCAGCATGCTCTCACAAACACCTCCTCCTCCTATCTACTTCACTACACTTAACATGCACACCACACTTCCTCCTTCATAATTATTAGCTCGAACGTCCCTTGATTTCGGCCCTGTCACTCTTTGAAATCTGGGGGAGGCACTCGCTGCAGGCAGTTATGCCTTTTGTCTCCCTCATTCACATAAAAAAAATAAAAAAAACATCTCTTTGACTCAAAGGGGTAAATAGCATCCCAGTAAAAGCTTCAATATAACCTAGGTCCTTCCTTATACCCTTCCTAATCTAAATAAAAACGCCTAATAATGGTCAGAATAAACTGCCAAAACACCCCATCATCCTCGAAGGGTTAATAAATATACTGATTTATTTTATTGTCTTACTAACTGCAGTATTCATTGGTAAGCTTTCTCTATCATTGTGGTTTATTAATATCAGTATAATGGTATATAAGATCATTTGGTATATTGATATGGGAAAGGGACTGGAGTTCTCGAAAAGTGGCCCCAGTCCTGAAAATGTACTTGACTTGCAGTCTGCTGGCTTAATAATCCAGAAGAATTGATCGCCTCTGAAGTCTTATTTTTACAAACTAACTGATATAGACATCAAGGGACTGGAGTTCTCGAAATGGGGCTCCAGTCCTGACGTTATTCTTGACCTACAGTGTGCTGGCTTAACAATCCAGAAGGGTTGATAACCTCTGAAGTCCTATTTTAACTCTCTTGATAGGGATATACCTTGTTCTATCATCATTGTATATTACTATCGATAAACAGTTGTATAAGATCATTAGGTATTTTGATAGTGACATACCTTTCTCTATCCTTGCTTTAGATGGGTATATTACTATCAATAAGAAAATATGTAAGTAATTGGGTATACTTATAGTGATATACCTTTATCATTATCGTTTATTACTATCAATAAAAAGGTATATAAGATCTTTGGGTATATTGATAGTGATTTACCATCAATATACCTTTTGATGGGTAGATTATTATGTACACTATCATACCCATATTTTTGTTAGTGTGCATAGACAATAGAATGTATGGACAATATGTTACCCAGAGAAGGTACGATGACTTATTTATGTTTTTGTTTTCTGGCTATTATTGGACGATATTAATCTTATTAGGAAGGGCATAATGGAAGTCAGAGGATTAATTGAGATAGTATTTACCCATTTATTAATTGAGATAGTATTTGCCCATTTATTAATTGAGATAGTATTAACCCATTTTTTAATTGAGATAGTATTTACTACCCATTTATTAATTGAGATAGTATTTATCCATTTATTAATTGAGATATTATTTACCCATTTATTAATTGAGATAGTATTTATCCATTTATTAATTGAGATAGTATTTACCCATTTATTAATTGAGATAGTATTTACCCATTTATTAATTGAGATAGTATTTACCCCTTTATTAATTGAGATAGTATTTGCCCATTTATTAATTGAGATAGTATTTACTCATTTATTAATTGAGATAGTATTTACCCATTTATTAATTGAGATAGTATTTACCCATTTATTAATTGAGATAACATTTACCCATGTATTTACTACAGAACGTTCCTAAGGTGTACACAATCGTCTAATAATAACCAGAATAAACTGTCAATAATAACCAGAATAAACTGTCAATAATAACCAGAATAAACTGTCAATAATAACCAGAATAAACTGTCAATAATAACCAGAATAAACTGTCAATATGCGTCATACTCTTCAAAGGGTCAATAAACCATAGTATTGATTAACTTGCAACATTTACAAAACCATTAGTATTGTAATATATTTGCAGCACTTGTAATAAATATGCACTCTTTTTGGGGATTATTATAACCAAGTACTTCAAATCCTCCTTTAACCCCTTCTGTACCGGGAGCGTCTTTTTAACGTATTCTGGCTACTATTAGACGATTTTATTCAGTTTCAAAAGGGCCTCCACTAATTAACAGACTTTGAAGTAGCTCACTCAACCCTTTTGACTACCACACATCCTTTTTAAACCGAACAAAAAATATAGCTAAAGTAAAATTAAAAAAACGTCGCTGGTACAAAAGGGGTTAAGCAACCGTGACGCAATTTCACATTAACCCCTTCTGTACCGGCGAAGTCTATTTAATTATATTCTTGATATAATTAGACGATTTTGTGCACTTTATGAAGGATCTGTGGTAGTAAAAAGGGTAAAGTAAGATAGTTCGAAGCCTGTTAATTGCTGTAGGACCTTTTAAAACTGAGTAAGATTGTCTATTTGAAGCCAGAACAAAGTTAAAAGGATGGCACCGGTACTGAACGGGTTAATATTCTGGTTATCAATAGCCAATTTTATACAGTTTAGGAAGGATATCTAGGAATCAAAGATGAATTAACTCAACCAGCTCTCAATTAACCCTTTAACTACAGTTTTTTCCTTATATATATATATATATATATATATAAACCCCTTGAAGTTTACGAAGCACTGGCTATCATTACACGATGTTATACAGTTTAGGTAGGATATGTGGGATGTTATACAGTTTAGGTAGGATATGTGGGATGTTATACAGTTTAGGTAGGATATGTGGGATGTTATACAGTTTAGGTAGGATATGTGGGATGTTATACAGTTTAGGTAGGATATGTGGGATGTTATACAGTTTAGGTAGGATATGTGGGATGTTATACAGTTTAGGTAGGATATGTGGGATGTTATACAGTTTAGGTAGAATATGTTGGATGTTATACAGTTTAGGTAGGATATGGGGGATGTTATACAGTTTAGGTAGGATATGTGGGATGTTATACAGTTTAGGTAGGATATGTGGGATGTTATACAGTTTAGGTAGGATATGGGGGATGTTATACAGTTTAGGTAGGATATGTGGGATGTTATACAGTTTAGGTAGGATATGTGGGATGTTATACAGTTTAGGTAGGATATGTGGGATGTTATACAGTTTAGGTAGGATATGTGGGATGTTATACAGTTTAGGTAGGATATGTGGGATGTTATACAGTTTAGGTAGGATATGTGGGATGTTATACAGTTTAGGTAGAATATGTTGGATGTTATACAGTTTAGGTAGGATATGGGGGATGTTATACAGTTTAGGTAGGATATGTGGGATGTTATACAGTTTAGGTAGGATATGTGGGATGTTATACAGTTTAGGTAGGATATGTGGGAATTATATAGGTAAAGACTCTCTCAACTAACCTTCTGACTTCCATATACCCTTCCTAATCTGTATAAAATCGTCAAATAATGACCAGAAAACAGAAGAGAAATGCGTAATATGACATTGAAAGGGTTAAATTGTGTCTAACTTCAGTACTCTAGGTTCCAAGATTATCTAGTGAATCTTTCGAGATCTTTATTATTATCATTAGACGATATTAAACAGATTAGGAAAGATCTGTAGGTTTTAAAAGTGTAAAAACTGTTGTAAATATCCTTCTTAAACTGAATATACTCTTTCTTCTGATAGCCAAAATAAACTGTTAACATGCGTCTTAATCCTCAAGGAGTTAAATGCACGAAGCTTAATTTCTTTGAATAATTTGACTAAGATTTATACCCAGTCCATTATAGGTAGACCAAACATCTCGAATCTGGTGTGTTGTTCATACAGTTTGGAGATTTATACCCAGTCCATTATAAGTAGACCAAACATCTGGACTCTGGTGTTTTGTCCATACAGTTGGGAGATTTATACCCAGTCCATTATAAGTAGACCAAACATCTGGAATCTGGTGTTTTGTTCATACAGTTTGGAGATTTATACCCAGTCCATTATAAGTAGACCAAACATCTGGACTCTGATGTTTTGTCCATACAGTTTGGAGATTTATACCCAGTCCATTATAGGTAGACCAAACATCTGGAATCTGGTGTTTTGTCCATACAGTTTGGAGATTTATACCCAGTCCATTATAAGTAGACCAAACATCTGGACTCTGGTGTTTTGTCCATACAGTTTGGAGATCTTAACCCATTCAGTACCGGTGGCGTCCTTTTTTATTATATCCTGGCAACTATTAGACGGATTTATTCAGCTTAGGAAGGATGTCTACCCGTTAAAAGATTACAGACTATCTCAATTAATCCTCTTAGCTACCATATATCCTTAGTAATCTTCATAAAATCGTCTAAATGCAGATGATAAATAAAAACAAATAATATACATCCCTGATACTGGGAGGGTTACGACTTTTAGTTTGGTGATTTATAAGACACTTCACCCCGTTCATGTGTCGTTTTTGTCTGGATGGGCGTTAGTGAGCCTGCAATTTAGAAATCTGGCCGTCGGCCGGGACATTTTTCTACCAAAAAATGCACATATGTAGCTTGAAATGGGTAAATGGGTATTCAAGCTAATATTTCTACCACATGGCAAGAGTCAGCCAGGGAATAGATGTGGAAATTAACAACCCATTTTCTCTAACATTTGTTAGTTATAGAGGATATGGATTATGATATGTAGCCTACCTATAATGAACGGACTGTAGTATCTGTGTATAAGGCTTACATCAGTGATACATATGTAATGATTTGATTTGTAAATGTTATGATTTGTTGTTTGGTCTTATTTGTAGTGATTGGTATAATTCTAGCGGCGGCTCCAACTGGATTTGTGTATCATGATTATTTCCGTTTGTCTATTTGTATCATTACTTATTGGTTTCTGGTATTATAAACTGGTATTTGTATCATTACTTATTGGTTTCTGGTATTATAAACTGGTATTTGTATCATTACTTATTGGTTTCTGGTATTATAAACTGGTATTTGTATCATTACATATTGGTTTCTGGTATTATAAACTGGTATTTGTATCATTACTTATTGGTTTCTGGTATTATAAACTGGTATTTGTATAATTACTTATTGGTTTCTGGTATTATAAACTGGTATTTGTATCATTACATATTGGTTTCTGGTATTATAAACTGGTATTTGTATCATTACTTATTGGTTTCTGGTATTATAAACTGGGGCATTTTCGTTTTAAAATGATACTAGGTTACGTTAGGTTAGGATAATATAAATCTTAATTGCACTAATTCTTAATATCACAGAGCATGAAATATGAAGTGTTAGGTTAGGCTAATATATATCTTAATTGCACTAATTCTTAATATCACACATGAAATATGAAGGGAATATAGGGAATTATGAAAGAAATAATGCTATCAGCGATTTGGAGCCATTGCTAGAATTATATGGTACCTAGTGATTGTGTGTGTGCCTTGTACCAGCCCCTGTCTTTATGGTCTTCTGTGAAGGTCAAATATATTATGTCTTTATCAACTCCTTGTTTCAATTTAAAAACATTGCGACATGACCCAGCCAGGGCTCGAACCCAGGCCAGTAGTGCAGCAAACCCAGGCCAGTAGTGCAGCATTCCAAGACCTTATCTACTAGACCACCGAGGAGCTTAAAAGCAATGGCTTAATTTGGAATCAATTCCATCCACCATCATCCGCTCCGACTCGTGGTCATATAGCTTGATGCCATACACACATACACCTCACACACAAACGCTATAGTCTGTTCATTCTAGGTTGGGCAGAAATCGTAACCTCTAACCTCTGTATCTCAAAAAGGGCTAGAGCAAATGAGCTGTCAATTTCTACACATATTACCTATAGCCAAGTCTGCCTATTTGATAGAAATATTAGCTCGATTACTCTAGTCCTTTTTGAGTTATGAAAAGTTAGAAGTTACGATTTCTGCCCAACTTAGAATGAACGGACTATAGAGTAGGATACTTGTCATCTGGGGCACAATTAAGGACTCTCTGTAGAGCCTTATCAAATATTTGGGACAATATGTACGATTTGCAACACAGTAGGTAAAAATATATTTTCAAGGGCATGTGAATATCCATAATTTTTCCAACCTATTCATATAGGTTTAAATTTCTGGATAATCAATTTGATGCATCATTAGTAAACAAATCTTGGATTTTTTCATTTTGGGAGAAAGCCCAGTTTCCCAATGTTTTCTAGTGAAATCTTAGATATTTATAAATCTTGGATTTAAACTGTATTGATCATTGCGTCGCACGTCGCCATTAATCAATGCTTTTTTTTTTTTTGTATTTGCCCTCTGCTGGTAATATATATATTTGTTCTCTATGTGATTGAGGGAGGTAAAAGGCAGAACTGCCTATAGCGAGTGCCTCCCCCATAGTTGAAAGAGTGACAGGGCCAAAATCAAGGGACGTTCGAGCCAAAATGCCTGGACACACAGAGTTTGAAGCAATTTAAGTCATAGGAAGAGGGAAAGACTGATTCTGGGAGAGAGTTCCATAGCTCAGCTGTTGAGTAGAAGAAAGTTTGAGAGTAACGTTTCACTCTCGGTTTGGAGAGTTGCACATAGTAGGAATGGGATTGAGTTGCAAGATGGGTACCGCGTGCCCTACGTAAAGGAGTTGGTATACACTGGGAAAGCTCTGAGGAACACTGATTATTATAGTAGCGATAGAATAGCGAGAGAGATGCAACATTGCGGCGGAGAGAGAGAGAGATTGCAGAGAGTTGGTGAGTGGACGGGAGTTAATGATGCGAAAGGCCTTCCTTTCAACTTTGTCTAGGAGAGCGGTGTGAGAGGAACCTCCCCACACATGTGAACAATGCTCAATACAAGGACGCACTATGCCCCTGTACAGAGCAAGAAGCTGTGCAGGTAAAAAGAACCCCCTAAGGCGGTTGAGCACACCCAGCTTCTGGGAGGCTGCCTTAGCAAGACTGGTAATATGGTCCTTCCAAATGAGAGCAGAAGAAAAAGAGACACCAAGAATATTGAGAGAAGATGAAGGGTTGATTTTTGTATTGTTGAAGAATAAGGGATAGTCCACTGGGAGATCCTGACGGGTAGATAGATGGAGAAATTGGGTTTTGGAAGCATAAAGTTAACAAGGTTTTCTCTGCCCCAATTGGAAATAGTATTTAGATCAGAATTTAAGAGTTCTATGGCTTCATTACGTTTGTCGTTGAGGGATTGCTGGCTTGGGCGTTCTGAAAAACTAATGGAGTAGTGCAAGGTTGAGTCGTCTGCGTATGAATGGATGGGAATTAAGGTACAGTTAAGGAGATCATTTATAAAAATTAGAAAGTGAATAGGAGATAGGACAGAGCCCTGAGGAACACCGGAGTTTATAGGGTGAGGAAGTGAACAATGGCCGTCCACAACCGCGGCTATGGAACGGCCGGAAAGGAAATTAGAGACAAAGGCACAGATGGAGGGATAGAAACCGAAGGAGGGTAGTTTAGAAATTAAAGATTTATGCCAGACTCTATCGAAGGCTTTCGATATGTCTAGTGCAATAGAAAAAGTCTCACCGAAGTCCCGAAAGGAGGATGACCAAGAGTTAGTAAGATATGAAAGAAGATCACCAGTAGAGCGACCCTTAAGGAAGCCATACTGGCGATCTGAGAGCAGATTATGAGAAGAGAAATGCTTAAGAAATTTGGAAGCAAGATTAGTTTCAAAAACTTTAGAAAGACAAGAGATAAGAGCAATTGGACGATAGTTGGAGGGTTGAGAGCGGTCACCCTTCTTTGGGACAGGTTGAATGTGAGCAAACTTCCAGCATGAAGGGAAGACGTTAGAGGATAGACAGAGACGAAAGAGTTTGCCTAGGCAGGGAGTCAGCACGGAAGCACAGTTTTTGAGAACAACAGGAGGAACACCGTCCGGACCGTACGCCTTATTAGTGTTAAGCCCAGAGAGGGTAGAAAGTACATCTTTAGAAGAGATTAGGATATTAGGCATAAGTAAGAGAGAGGAGGGAGTACAAAGGAGTACAAAGGAGTACAAAGGAAATCAAGCAACAACAGATCTAGTGACCCTTCTAGGTTGCTTGTCCTCCAAAACACTGAGGATCAAGTGTCCAAACAGTGGTTTAGAGTGGGTAAGGGAACATTGGAAAGGGAATTACTGCCCTGGAACTAATGTCCATGGCAGGATTAGGAAGTTAGTAGAGGACAGAGGGGTTAGTAACTGAGGAGGGGATAAAATAAAGTTATTCATTTACAAACGCAGTCAGTCGCGGGTTTGATGAGAGATATTTGTCTAGGCGGAGTTTAAATGAATCAACGGTGATGCAGTCTATAACGTTTCGGGGAATCCCATTCCACAAGTTGACCACTCGATTGAAGAAGAAATTCTTAGATTCGTGCGAGTTAAAAGATTTACCAATAATTTTGCAACCGTTTCCCCGCGTGTAATTAGATTGGTCGATAGTGAAGTACTTACTACAGTTCATATTGTCGATGCCTTTGATGATTTTGAACACTTGAATTAAGTCACCTCTTAATCTGCGCTGGGTTAAAGGAAATAGATTTAATTCTCTAAGACGCTCTTCGTATGGTTTGTTCTTTAGGCTAGGTATCATTTTGGTAACTCTACGTTGAACTCGTTCTAGCTTGTTTATATCTTTTTGGTAATAAGGGCACCAGGATTGAACGCAATATTCCAGAAGAGGGCGGACTAAGGAATTGTAAAGGGTTAGGATAACTTCTTTGGATTTATGCTCAAATGACCTGCCTATAAAGCCAATTATTTTGTTTGCCTTCTTAACAACTTCTGAACATTGTTGACTCGGTTTTAGGTTACTCGATATTGTTACTCCCAGATCGGTTTCTCTGTTTACATTCTTAAGCTGAGTGCCATTCATCGAATAGTTTGCTTTCTCATTTAGGTATCCGACATGTAGTACTTCACATTTATCCGCATTGAAACTCATTTGCCAAATTTGGGCCCAACATGACAATTTATCTAGATTGTGTTGCATATCGTCAACTTGTTCTTTTGAGAGTACGCTATTTGCAATTTTTGTATCGTCAGCAAATTTTGAGATTGTGCAGGTGAGACCCTCATCTATGTCGTTGATGTAAATTAGAAAGAGAATTGGTCCTAGTACCGATCCCCGGGGTACCCCGCTACTTACATTGGTCCATTTAGATGCCTTACCGTTTATGACTACCCTTTGCTTTCTGTTGCTGAGCCAATTTTCTATCCATTTCAACACACCGTCTTGTATTCCATGCGCTTTTAGTTTTAGCAGTAAACGTTTGTGGGGAACTTTGTCAAAGGCCTTTTGAAAATCAAGGTATATAATATCTACAGCTTTACTCTCATCGTAGAGGTTGAGGATATCGTGGAAGAAGTCTAAGAGGTTTGTTAAACAGGAACGTTTTTTACGAAAGCCGTGTTGAGTATCTTTAAGTATGTTATTTTCCTCTAAGTGATTTACGAGTCTGTCTCGTATGACCGTTTCTAGCATTTTACATACAACTGAGGTTAAGCTAATTGGACGATAGTTACTGGGTAGGGATTTGCTGCCTTTTTTGAATATCGGAGAGGGAGGAATAGCACCGGAATCATCCAATGTGGAGTTTCTAGCAAAAGTTTGAGTGAAGAGCTTAGCTTAGGCGCACTATGCCCCTGTACAGAGCAAGAAGCTGTGCAGGGGAAAAGAACCCCCTAAGGCGGTTGAGCACACCCAGCTTCTAGGAGGCTGCCTTAGCAAGACTGGTAATATGGTCTTTCCAACTGAGAGCAGAAGAAAAAGAGACACCAAGAATATTGAGAGAAGATGAAGGATTGATTTTTGTATTGTTGAAGAATAAGGGATAGTCCGCTGGGAGTTCCTTACGGGTAGATAGATGGAGTAATTGGGTTTTGGAAGCATTAAAGGTAACAAGATTTTCTCTGCCCCAATTGGAGATAGTATTTAGATCAGAATTTAAGAGTTCTATGGCTTCATTACGTTTGTCGTTGAGGGATTGCTGGTTGGGGCGTTCAGGAAAACTAATGGAGTAGTGTAAGGTTGAGTCATCTGCGTATGAATGGATGGGAATTGAGGTACAGTTGAGGAGATCATTTATAAAATTTAGAAAGAGAATAGGAGATAGGACAGAGCCCTGAGGAACACCGGAGTTTATAGGGTGAGGAAGTGAACGATGGCCGTCCACAACCGCAGCTATGGAACGACCGGAAAGGAAATTAGAGACAAAGGCACAGATGGAGGGATAGAAACCGAAGGAGGGTAGGTTAGATATTAAAGATTTGTGCCAGACTCTATCGAAGGCCATATGTCTAGTGCAATAGAAAAAGTCTCATCGAAGTCCCGAAAGGAGGATGACCAAGAGTTAGTAAGATATGAAAGAAGATCACCAGTAGAGCGACCCTTAAGGAAGCCTTACTGGCGATCTGAGAGCAGATTATGAGAAGAGAAATGCTTAAGAAATTTGAAAGCAAGAATAGTTTCAAAAACTTTAGAAAGACAAGAGATGAAAGCAATTGGACGATAGTTGGAGGGTTGAGAGTGGTCACCCTTCTTTGGGACAGTTTTAATGTGAGCAAACTTCCAGCATGAAGGGAAGATGTTAGAGGATAGACAGAGACGAAAGAGTTTGCCTAGGCAGGGAGTCAGCACAGAAGCACAGTTTTTGAGAACAAGAGGAGGAACACCGTCCGGACCGTACGCCTTATTAGTATTAAGCCCAGAGAGGGTAGAAAGTACATCTTTAGAAGAGATTAGGATATTAGGCATAAGTAAGAGAGAGGAGGTTGGAGATGGAGGAATAGCACCGGAATCATCCAAGGTGGAGTTTCTAGCAAAAGTTTGAGTGAAGAGTTTAGCTTTGTCAGAGGAAGAAGTGATGGTTGTGCCATCAGAGTGGGAAAGGCTAGGAAGAGAAATTGTTGGAGAGGTTTTTGGCTAGATGCCAGAAAGCTTGGGAAGAGCTAGAGTTGGATAGTTCAGTGCATTTATTATTGATGAAAGAGTGTTTAGCAAGTCAAAGAACAGATTTGGCTTGATTCCGGGCAGAAACATAGGAAGAATGAGAGTCTTATATATATATCTAAATATATATCTATCTATCTATCTATTGCCTGATGCAGTGATCCCCAAAGGGGTGGCCAATATATATGATGATGACAATAAGTCATGGGGGTGAATGGGGAAAAACCTGGTACAAGGACCGTATATTACTGACGGCTTGCAGCCACCGCTGGGACAGGGGAGTGATTTATCTACTGACGGCTGGCAGCCGTCGCTGGTATTGTACGGGTTAATTCGCAGTTCCAGTCAGTTTTCAAACAACAACAAGTAGAATTGCCGGAATTGTCACCATCACCACACCCACCACTGACTATAAAGTACATTCCCGTGGAATCGAGAAACTTGTATCTGACGTAGACGTTGACAAAGCGACTGGACCAGACAAAATACCTTGCAAGATACTCAGGGCTGCCATATCCTGCAGGTTATATTCTCATAGACCATTGACACTTCCCCATGACTGGCCATTGGCAAATGTGACGCCTATTTTCCAAACCGGAGACAGAACCCTCCCTGTTAACTATAGACCTGTTTCTTTTACCTTAGTTCCTTTCAAAATTTTAGATAAAATCATCCACCGATATTTAACTCATAAACTACGAAGCTATGGTAGTTGAAACCATCTCGCCAAGCGAAGATATTTGGTTCTATTCTGACGAAAATCGTCAAATGTAACATATATATAATTATTACTTATCCATATACACCTATTTTGCTTTTAATACGAACATATGAACATTTAAGAGCAATAAAAGAGCAATTGAGGGGTGAAAAAGACGTATTATTGCCGCAAGGTCATTAATGAGGCGAGAGCTGGGGGGAAGTATATCCTCCCTCTCCAAGCTCTGAAGCGACACCGGTGTATCTGAGTAGAAGTCTCTGTGTTGCAAGGATCTCTAGCTGCCTCACCCATGTTAACCCGTACAGCCCCAGCGACGCGTCTGTCGCGTCGGCGATGTATGTAACGCACAGCCCCAGCGACGCGTCTGACGAGTCACCCTAATTGCTCCGACCGTAACCTCAGGTGTAGCCACTCGAGAGGGCTCAGATTTGTATGGGAACTGTGTACGTATCCCACGCAACCGTGCCGATGGTTGAAAACTCTCAAAGTCTACGTGCGTGCGCGTGAGCGCGCAATAACCTGTTTTTTTGGGGTAATTGCCTTAAATTTTTTACTCTTGTAAAATACGTTTTCGGGGGCTCTGTAGGACCATTCTTTAAGCTTTTTGAGCGGTTTTTCGTGGTTTTTCCTTCATTCCTAACCCCTTCGCTATTGTTTCTGGAATAAAACCATTTTTTTGAAAACCGGCCGGGTTCTGGTGAACAAACAATACAAAACTAGCCGGGGCTCCACGGGTTAAAGAGACCGGGAGGAGGAAATTCACGCCGAAAGTTACCCGATAAAAGGGGGAATATGAGGAAGAATAGCTGAAAATTGAGGAAGAGGGAAAAGGAGGGGATGGGGTGGGGGGACATATATGTAGGAGTGGTAGCAAGTAATGGAGGGGAATTATCTCACCTAATCACAAATTGCTTTGTTTTGAGTGCCACTGGGGTGTTTTCTAAGTTTTTTTTATGCTCTGGATATATTGAGGACGGTTGCAATGCACCAGAAAAACCTCTATTGAGGTTTATGGATCTAGTTAGGCAAAATATATTGACTGATGCACAGCACGGCTTCCAGCCCAAACGGTCATGCGAGACCCAACTAGTTGTGACCACACATGACATTTTTCAATCCCTTAACGACCCTAAAATTAGGCAAGTAGACGCCATAGTACTAGACTTCGCCAAAGCCTTTGACAAAGTCCCCCACCAAAGACTGCTAGCCATATTAGATGATATGATTATGGCATCCGAGGACCACTTTTTCAATGGATCAAGACTTCTTTTACCATTCAGTAACAAACGCGTTGTTATCGAGGGTTCTCATTCTTCTACTGTGCCTGTAACGTCTTGGGTTTTTACAAGGCACTGTCCTGGATCACTATCACTTACTTTTACTACTAAACATTTCGCAGATGATAGCTTACTTTACCGACCAATTACTGATAGGGACGATTACTTTTGACTACAAGATGACTTATCTGCCTTTGAAGAGTTGGAAGCCAAGTGGCAGATAACATTTAGAACTGACAAATTTCACCAAATCCGATTCACCCGTTTGAACAAAACCATCCTATTTTCCTACAAACTCCATTGCACTTTTCTAGATACTGTTACCTCCCACAAATGTTTGGGGGTCCACATCTCAGTGGACATGAGGTGTATCACTCACGTTGGCAGCATCAGAGCAAAGGCTAAGAAGGCCTTGGGCTTCCTGCACAGAAATCTCACTAAATTTAACACAAACAAAACATTGTTCGGCCACACTTAGAATACTGCGCGACAATAATAATAATAATAATAGTTCTTAAAGCTAGCGCATGCTAAGCCAGCTAAGGATAGCCCAATAAGGCCGATTAGGCGTATTTCCATTGTGGTCCTGTATTACTACCCTATCCCCTTGCTCATGAGGGACGGTAATGACTCAGTGCTTGTGAAAAATCTTTAATGCGCCGAGCGTGGGTGCGATCCTGGGCCTTCTAGGTGGAAGTCCAAGACGCTAGTCACTACACCAGCGAGCCACTGTCTAGGATCCACACATTCACAATAACATAAATTAACTAGTGGCCATACAAAACAAAGTTGCAAGCTGGATCAGACGTGATAACAGACACACTACATCTGTCACTTTTCTCAAACAAGACAAATACACAGACAATAGCTATTATATGTAATAGTATACATAGACAAAGATATATATTTACACTCTACAAGTATACGATTTATGAGACACAGTCACAAACTAAAATACCGCACACATCAGGCAAGCACGGACATATTTAGACATTAATATTTTCCCCGCAGCATCCAAGAGTGGAATCACCTCCCATTTCATATAGTTAATAGTCCCACTCTTGATTCTTTATAAACTCGGATCACCAGTCACTATATCCCTAATTCTTCTCCTTTTCCTGATCCTATTCCTAATCATTAATCCCAATGCACAGCCCCTGCACATTATGCCACCCGAGAGCGTCCCTCTGCAGTTCCCACAATGTAAACGTATTATTGGGAGCTATGATTATATTTAAAATTGTCGAGCAATCTATTTATAGCTTGGCCCCTAATCTAATACGCAAGTCACCCCAGACCTCCTTCAAGTTCAAAGCGGTGACACCTGCAATTCAATGAGGAAAAATTCCAATTAATACGGTACGGAGATAATAATGGTGTTAAAGAAATTACAAATTACTTAACAGAATCTAACCACATAATAGAACGGAAAGACAGTGTGAAAGACCTTGGGGTATTAATGTCTGAAAATATGGGTTTCAAAGTACATAACCAGGTCAAAGTGGCGGCTGCGAAACGTCTAACGGGTTGGATTCTGCGTACTTTTAAAACACGCGGTGAATTGCCTATGATAACGCTCTTCAAATCTCTAGTGCTACCGCGGCTTGAATACTGTAGCGTATTAACATCCCCATACAAAGCAGGTGAAATAAATGACGTAGAGAGTGTACAAGAAATTTCACTTCGCATATAAGTTCGATAAAACATCTACACTATTGGGAGCGTTTAAGAGCACTGAATCTGTACTCACTGGAACGTAGAAGAGAACGTTACCTAATAATATACACGTGGAAAATCGCAGAGGGTTTAGTACCAAACCTACATACTCCGATAGTCATGAAATTCAGTGATAGGAGAGGCTGGGAATGCGAAATCCCCCGGATGAATAACAGGGGTGCTATGGGCTCTCTGTGAGAGGGCTGGTTATCACACAGAGGCCCACGTCTCTTCAACAAACTCCCACGGCGAGTAAGAGACATGAGGGACATCTCGTTAGACAACTTCAAGAGAGCCCTAGATGTCGAACTGCAAAAAGTGCCAGACGAGCCCATCCTCGCAAGGGAGCGAGCTGTCGCTTCAAACAGTCTACTGCACCAAATCACCACCCATAACGAGGGGCGTCGCGCTCCTTGGTGCCGCTAGAGGAGCGGCGAACACATCCAAAGGTATCCAAAGGTAAGGTACCTGCATGGGGTGAAGTGTCTAATAACCTCCAATCTAATGGGGATGAAAAGAGGTGGTTTAAATTTTTCAAAAAGCCCCCTTGTTAATATAAGAAAGTAAGGTTATAGACTTTCTTCCCGACCCTATGCTTAATTCTTGCCACTATTTGACCAGAAATGTTGACCATTTACTTCCCGATATTGAAAAAGGGCTGAACCAAATGGTCTGTATAATAATGGTCCTACATGTTTCCTGGTTAACTCATTGCAAATGGTATATAATTCAGTTGGTCAAGTCCTTTCTGACATAATAATATGGGGTTAGTGGTCACGATTTCTGGCCGAATTATAGTGAATACACTATACTCCTTCTCCTAACTCCCCACATCATGCTGACCAAGAACAGCCTTGTTCGGTTCCCAAGTTTACAAATGAACTATATGCTAATATAGCTAGCACTAATTTTTAAGATAATGAAACATTTTCTCTATTGGCCCTTCAGTACAAGCCCCAACACTCTGGGGAACGTTGTACCAAAAGGGGGTTGTATTTGAGTATAAATATTCGCTGTAGGCCTATGTGTGATTGTGTTATGCATATATAGATATTTAAAATACTTACCTTTTAACACCTTACGAGCGGCCTATGCGGTTTATTTATATGTACCGCCCAGCGGGGTGTTTTTAGCCAAAATAGGGCTGTTTACGTGATCATTTTCATGCCTAAATAAGACCCAGAACGTAAAACAAGTACCTATCCCTGAAAGGGCATAAACAGAGCTTTCGAATGACACCATAACGATCCTTTTATGATGGCTAGTTTTCTTGCAATAACCGTGCAACGCGAGTGCAAAAAGCATGTAATTCGGTACTTTCCCCATATAATCCAGTATGTAGCGAGTGAGAGAGGGAGGAGGGAGCTGAGATTCGTGTCAGTAGGTTCGCCGCGGTGGTCTGGAGCAGTCATACGCTCGCTAGTCTCCTGCCACCACTTGTCTCTCTCTCTCAGCAACATTACGTGCTGAAATTGCCACTCGAGTTATGTCGAGCGCCGCCACATAGTCCAGCTTTATTTAACTCGACTTATGTGGTGAGCCGCTAATTAAGGGTTAAAACACTATTTTCTGTTTATTAGACTAAAAGAAAACGGTCTTACTTTAGTAGCAACTATTTTAAGCTCAGATAATACTGTAAACAATTCAAGTTCCTTTTCATAAATAATATTTTGTATCCATGCAATTCAATATGCACAATTTAAAGTTGTTATATATGAATAAGTTACACTTTACTGTCCTGTAAAAGTATTTAATTAACAAAGCTTATGACTACTATGTCTTCGTGGTGCAATGCATAAGTGTGTTGATTTTCGATGTGAGCATCCTAGGTTCGAATCCCCGGACTGTCACATGTGTTTGTTACTTTCATTAACCCTCCAGCTCCGGCTATGTATTATATATATATTCCCCGAAACCCGGGGGTTTTGGCCGAAAAACGTCTACGCCTAGGCTACCGCATCTTTGTTATTTGGCTTGCTTCCGCATTCCCGCGCATCCCCAAGCGTAGATGTGTTTCGTACCTGTAGAATGGCGTTAAGTAGAGCTCTCTAAGTCAACTGGTTCAGTTGTGATGATGATTTCATTGGAGATAACTTTATGGCAAAAACAGCCACTTTACACTACTTTTCGATACTTAATCGAGTTTAGGAGTAAAGTTGGTTGGTGGAGAGAACATATTAAATAATTATATTAACTTGAAGGTTCATCACCAAATTGGCAAAGGCGAATTTATTCATTCATTCGGTGTGCGTCGCTAAGTGTAGTGTTATGTTTGTATTCTCAACTCCTATTCGCTAATAAGTGTCAACATTGAACTGTTATTATTTGTCATGTATTTAAAGCAGGTTATTATAAACGATGATGGCAAGCAAATCAGAAGTGGACACTAAAGTCGACCAAATGGAGCGAGGTGAACCTGCTCCACAGGTAACCGGTAGATCGAAGTCAATTTCTGCTCGTATTTTCGATTTAATGTTATATTGCCGTATATAATGAACTTGATGGGTAATTTTGTTTAAAGTTGTCTACCCTCCAAAACTTAGCATGGATGTACCACTCAATAATAATCTTTCGTATGCTTATACACAAATGATAATGTTATGCCGGGTTGTAATCCAACTGGCTTCAGTATTATCTATTATCAATCCGGGTTTCGGATATTTAGGTTTGGAATATGCTCAACAGGAACACATCGAGCTTAGTGAATATGATAATTATTTACTCAATCAGGCAACGATAACACAATAATCACACAGGTTAGATTACACTCTTATTTATTCAATTGCATGGTATACATAAAATGGGGTACTATACTATACTATTATATGAAATAGCAAGTAAGTAATATGGTGACTAAGAGAGTTAACTGGTTTTACTCTCTAATGAAGTTCAATTTGTCACTTACATAGGAATTGAAGAGTGAAAATACACAATGATAGACGGATACATATATACACAAACAAGAGTCATTGACAATAATACATATGCAAGTAAAGTGTCTAACGCGAAGTATTCTGACAAAGACATGGTAGGTTGTGAAACGTATCGTTCAGTTGCGTGGGAGTATGCGTGGTAGGCAACAGGAAGGGAGGCCGTGCTCAGGTGAGAACATCAAAGGTGCTGCGTTATAGACCATAGTTCAGGTGGACTGTGGTCACGGGAAATAACAATTTGCTTTAATGCGATATTTAATCAGGGACTAAAATTATGAAGTTTATTTGATTCTAGGGGGGAAGATAGTTTAAATCTGAATTCAACTATCTAAGAGTTTATTGCGAATAATCTCTCACAGAGACACAAAATAATATTCGATCATAGATGAGGTCAAATCACACGGGTTGAGGAATTCAGATTCACAATAAATATAGTGACTGAATCAGAATAGATAAAACATAATTTAATATTGATTGGGATAAATTAACCAACTAATTAAGAAACGCAAATGAAAGAGCGTGATAAAATAGCTTAACAGATAGCTATCTAGAATGGGCGTACACGACGAAGTTGCACTTATGAAATACCAAAATATGACATGAAAGGAGTTCTGAATAAAATAACAAATTCCTAAAAGAACGCAGAACTACTGTAGCGTTGTGTTATAATATAACCAATGGATTACTAGATAAAGTAATAAATAGAATCAATAGCCAAATAGTAGGCAGAATCGAAAAGGAATATACAATCTGAATTCCTAGATTGGTGTGGAAAGAAATACACGACCCGAGTAACGTATATCATCAGATTTTTCACAAGAACTAATAGAGATCAGATATCTTGATGAAGAATTAACTTTAATTCAACGGAAAGGGTTCTTGACTTTCAAATAAGGGAAATTATATTATAAGTATTCTCTGGCGATAATTAGGCGGATATATGGATCCTGAAATGGGCGTAGGTTCTAGGTATATATTGGATTAAAGAAGAGAATCAGTTCACGTTATACACTTTCACTTCGACTTGGATACACAAAGAATAATAAACACATACGAATAAAATCTGAGATTATTCTGACTAAATAACACGTGTAACAATGACTATGTCACGTATGTACAATTAAGGTTCTGAAGGAATAACACAGTTTATCTTAGCAATATCTCGTACTTAACCCTTCTTTAGTGGGGCCCGACTTAAGTCCGTATCTAAAAATCTGGACTATGTGGCGGGGCCCAACTTAACCCTTGTCTATCGGGGCCCGACTTAAGTCCGTATCGAAAAATTTGGACTATGTGGCGGGGCCCGACTTAAGTCTGTGTGCAATTTTGGCGCAATATTGGCTCTGAGAGAGAGATGAGCGACGGGAGGAGCCTGGGTTACCTCATGACCGCTCGCCACGGCCGCCGTGGACCGACTGAGATTTACTCCACTTACATCCACGCTCACTCCCTCGCTACATACGTAATTATATAAAGAAATTACCGTATTTTAGCGATTTTGCCCTTCGGTTGCACGATCGTTGCAAGACAACCAGTGATCGTAGAAGGATGGTTCGGGTGTCATTGGAAAGCTCAATGTACGCCCTTTCAGGGATACATACTTGTATTACGCTCTGGGTCTTGTTTATGCATGAAAAAGAACACGGAAACATCCCCATTTATGGTAAAAAAAAAACGCTGGGAGGCGCATTGAAATATACTCCACCACCCGCTCTTAACCCTTTGGCTGCGGCTTTGTTTGGGCTATTTAGGGCATATTCAGGCACTCCTGAATGATAAATCAAGCATCTGCATTAAAGGAAGTGTATTCTGCCGAAAACTAGGCGAAAATAGCTTCAAAATGACACCAGAACGGACCGTGTATGTGGTCTGGTTCACCCGCAGTGGTCCCAGTGAAACGCGGGAACCCCGCTATTATGTAACACTCGCTCGCTTGGGCTACACTGGTGAGAGAGATAGAGAGAGACCCGTGCGAGACACAGCCTAGCTCAGTGAGCCGCTCGGTGCTCTGAGGGTCGGAGGTGGGCCACTCACGCTCCCGCTCACTGACACTCGATTTTTATGTTTTTTACAGGCTTTTAAAGCCTGGAAATTGCTGTAACTTGCCAAAACATTCCAGAGCGTCACCCATAGCGAAAGGGTTAATGTGTTAAGTCTGTGTGCAATTTTGGCGCAATATTGGTTCTGAGAGAGAGACGAGCGACGGGAGGAGCGTAGGTTAGCTCATGACCGCTCGCCACGGCCGCCGTGGGTCTACTGACATGTACTCCACACTACTCCACCCTCCCTCCCTCGCTACACACGTAATTATGTAACGAAAATACCGTATTTTAGCGATTTTGCCCTTCGGTTGCACGATCGTTGCAAGACAACCAGTGATCGTAGAAAGATGGTTCTGGTGTCATTGGAAAGCTCAATTGACGCCCTTTCAGGGATACATAATTGTATTACGCTCTGGCTCTTGTTTATGCATGAAAAAGAGCACGGAACAATGCCATTTATGGTAAAACAAAAAATGCTGGGCGGCACGGTGAAATATACTCCACCAGCCGCAATTTGAGTGTTAATGAATCACTGTACGGATCAAAATTAGATATCTTACATGGGTATCAAAGGTTCGAGATAGATCTTAGGCACAGATCTAGAGTTAACTATAATAGAATACTTGCATATTTTGTTTTACCTTCACAATAATAGCCACAACTTAATACATTCAGAGACACTTAGGGTAAAGGTAGCCATGAACGAGAATCTGGACAACATAGGACTCGTGGTTCTGCTGGGCTGGATATCGGGAGGAATGATCTTCTTAACTGTACCTCCAGTCCCATCCCATATGCAGACGAATCTACCTTACACTACTCAATTAGTTTACCTGAATGCCCCAGCCAGCAATCCCTCAAAGACTAACGTAATGAAGCTATGCAACACTTATCTTCTGATCTAATTACTATTTTCAATTGGGGCAGAGAAAACCTTGTTACCTTTAATGCTCCCAAAACCCAATATCTTCATCTTACTACCCATTCGGAACTTCCAGAGAACTATCCATTACACTTCAACAATACAAAATTCAATAATTCATCTTCTCTCAATACTCTCGGTGTCTCCTTTTCTTTGGCTTTCACTTGGAAAGACCATATTACCAGTCTTGCTAAGGCAGCCTCCCAGTAGCTGGGTGTGCTCAACTGCCTCCTGAGCAGCTTCTTACTCTGTACAGGGGCACAGCGCATCCTTGTATTGAGTATTGTTCAAATATGTGGGGAGGATCCTCTCACACCGCACTCCTAGACAAAGTAGAAAGAAAAGCCTTTTGTATCATTAACTCCCGTCCTCTCATCAACTCTCTGCAATCTCTCTCTCTTCTCCGCAATGTTGCATCTCTCTCGCTACTACAAAAATAAGTGTTCCTATGAGCTTTCCCAGTCTATACCACCTCCTCTACGTAGGGTACGTACTACCTCACGTAGAGATGGAACGAATATCAATTTTACTATTTACGAATACGAATACGAATACGATTTTTTTTGGTAAAATTCGCGAATATGAATAGCAAATAGCGAATATTTCAATCTTTCTTGAAGAATGACATTTTCATCCTTCAAGAACTGGTAATGCTTTTTATATCACCAACAAACGTTAATTAAATTACTATGAAATTAATTACCGGAAGCCAATGACGATGTGAATATGTAAAGCTGGGTGTTTCGTTACCACCACTGATTAGCCATTGGGCTTTTGGCAGAAAATGCCAAAAATTATCAGTGAGATCCGAGATATGTTTACATACAGTATTCTCATCGTCCAGCATATTACTGTTTCATAATCATCAGCCAACTTAAAATAGCCCTATATAATATGTATTTATCACTAGAACAATACACTATATCATGTAGGAAGTCTTCTGGAGAAATAGGGCAAATATATTAAACAATGCATGATAAACTAAAGCACAAATGTACAGTATGCTAGAATAGCATTGACAAATCGCTAGATAGTCACCAGACACTAAAAACTTGTATGTCACTAGAAAACATATGTTGAAGTATCTAGAATAATCTTTAACAATCGAAAAATCTCTACAATTCCTTAAAATAGGGAACATAACTTGAATATCGCTAGAATTCATCACTCTTGATGTCGCTAGATGGAAGTGATGGAAGTGATTCGCTGGATCTAGTGGTAGCCGGTACATTGGCAACATTGTATCAAGACCATTTATTCCGTTATAATGAACAAGGTCAGATTTCGGAACTATTACAATTATTTCAAATTTCAGAGATCATCAGATTGGTTTGGAAGTCGATGTACACAATTTCAGTTCCATTAGTTTAAAAAACATTCACATACTATTGTACTTAGAGGGTTTAATAAAGAAGCATGCCTTTCCCCGACATCGTACAAGCGAACGCACGCTTTAACCCCTAACTAGCGGCGCGCAACATAAGTCGAGTATAATAAATCTGGACTATCTGGCGGCGCTCGACATAGGTCGTGTGGCAATTTCAGCACGTAATGTTGCTGAGAGAGAGAGAGACAAGTGGTGGCAGGAGAGTAGCGAGCGTATGACTGCTCCAGACCACCGCGGCGAACCTACTGACACGAATCCCACCTCCTCCCTCCCTCTCTCACTCGCTACATACTGAATTTTATGGGGAAAGTACCGAATTACATGCTTTTTGCACTCGCGTTGCGCGGTTGTTGCAAGAAAACTAGCCATCATAAAAGGATCGTTATGGTGTCATTGGAAAGCTCTGTTTATGCCCTTTCAGGGATAGATACTTGTTTTACGCTCTGGGTCTTATTTAGGCATGAAAATGATCACGTAAACAGCCCTATTTTGGCTAAAAACCCCCCGCTGGGCGGTACATATAAATAAACCGCTAGCCCGCTAATCTAGTGTTAAAAATTAATATTTTAAATTTTTGTATAATTATCTTCTATTGGTTTTGTGAAAATATTCGCATGTTTGCAAATAGCTATGAATGAAAATGCGAATACGAATACGAATACGAATATTGAAAAACATAGCGAATATTCGCACATACGAATACGAAACGAATATTCGATCCATCTCTAGCGCCACTACGTAGTACCCGTCTTGCAACACAATCCCATCAATACTCTGTGCAACTCTCCAACCCAAGAGTAAAATGCTATTCTCAGTCTTTCTTCTATTCAATTACTGAGCTCTGGAACTCTCTCCTAGGATCAGTCTTTCCCTCTTCCTATGACTTAAATTGCTTCAAACTCCATGTGTCCAGACATTTTGGCTCGAACGGCCCTTGAATTTTGCCCTGCCACTCTTTCAACTCTGGTTGAGGCACTCGCTACAGGCAGTTCTGCCTTTTGTCTCCCTCACTCACACAGAAAAAAATAAAAAAAAAGAAAAAAAAAGAAGGATCTACGGCAATTAACAGGATAAATTAAGATTATTTCAATTAACCTCTGAATTCCACAAACCCTTCCTAATCTATACAAATTCGTCTAATAATAGCCAGAAAACAGTCTGGTTGGGCAGAATTTATCTGAGATGACGGGGTTGAGCAGCCACACCCCGATCACGCCCGGAGAGCAGCAACCTAACAGCACCAGAATAGCTGTAATAAGAGACACCAAGAGGAACAGGAAAAGACAATACCAGGAGAAGGCAAGAGACAATAAGACCCGATATCCCACAGCTGGCTTAACCAGTGGAAGGAAGCAATAGTATTTGCTAACTTCCTTCAGTTTCAGAATGACTATATTCGGGTTATTTTTAGGATTCAATTTGGTCTATCTCAATAACATAGGGACATGTGGATATCGTTATTTTGGCTATGGTGAAGGCAATTCTTAATCTAAAAATACATGGAAGTTATTTAGCTACACACACGGAGATTCTTGATCTCTCGATATTGATATTGATATCGATATTTTTAGAGGGCATTATGGTTGCGTAATGGATGATTTTCTGTTCATCGTGATATCTGGCTTTTCTTATTCTGCAGGCATAGGTTTCTCACTATTCACTTTGGTTGCACTATTCCCAGTCTTCCCGGGAGGTACTGTAGAGGGGGTACTAGGATTCCCATTTATGGCGATATTGAGAGGGTTCTTGGTGTTGAACTTGCATAAAAAGTTCTTCGCTATATTGCAAGTCGGGCTGGAACTGGTGATATGCCTTGGGTATTTGTCTCGGTCTCTGCCATTGGAGGAGCTGGGGTCCCTGTGATTGGTCCGGACTCGAACTCCTTTCTCGGGTAGACTAACCTAGATTCCCTGAAATTAGAGCATGGGTAGATCCGGGAAAAGGGGTAGGCTGACCTATTCCGGCAGGTATTAAAGCCTGGGAAACTGGTCGGGTCTTATTGTCTCTTGCCTTCTCCTGGTGTTGTCTTTTCCTGTTCCTCTTGGTGTCTCTTATTACAGCTATTCTGGTGCTGTTAGGTTGCTGCTCTCCGGGCGTGATCCGGGTGTGGCTGCTCAACCCCGTCATCTCAGATAAATTCTGCCCCAACCAGACTGTTTTCTGGCTATTATTAGACAAATTTGTATAGATTAGGAAGGGTATGTGGAATTCAGAGGTTAATTGAAATAATCTTAATTTATCCTGTTAATTGCCGTAGATCCTTCCTAAGCTTTTTTTTTTATTTTGTTCTATGTGAGTGAGGGAGACAAAAGGCAGAACTGCCTGTAGCGAGTGCCTCCCCCAGAGTTGAAAGAGTGACAGGGCAAAATTCAAGGGCCGTTCGAGCCAAAATGTCTGGACACATGGAGTTTGAAGCAATTTAAGTCATGGGAAAGACTGATTCTAGGAGAGAGTTCCAGAGCTCAGTAATTGAATAGAAGAAAGACTGAGAATAGCGTTTTACTCTTGGGTTGGAGAGTTGCACAGAGTATTGATGGGATTGTGTTGCAAGACGGGTACTACGTAGTGGCGCTAGAGATGGACCGAATATTCGTTTTGTATTCGTATGTGCGAATATTCGCTATGTTTTTCAATATTCGTATTCGTATTCGTATTCGCATTTTCATTCATAGCTATTTGCAAACATGCGAATATTTTCACAAAACCAATAGAAGATAATTATACAAAAATTTAAAATATTAATTTTTAAAGCGTGCGTTCGCTTGTACGATGTCGGGGAAAGGCATGCTTCTTTATTAAACCCTCTAAATACCATAGTATGTGAATGTTTTTTAAACTAATGGAACTGAAATTGTGTACATCGACTTCCAAACCAATCTGATAATCTCTGAAATTTGAAATAATTGTAATAGTTCCGAAATCTGACCTTGTTCATTATAACGGAATAAATGGTCTTGATACAATGTTGCCAATGTACCGGCTACCACTAGATCCAGCGAATAACTTCCATCACTTCCATCTAGCGACATCAAGAGTGATGAATTCTAGCGATATTCAAGTTATGTTCCCTATTTTAAGGAATTGTAGAGATTTTTCGATTGTTAAAGATTATTCTAGATACTTCAACATATGTTTTCTAGTGACATACAAGTTTTTAGTGTCTGGTGACTATCTAGCGATTTGTCAATGCTATTCTAGCATACATTTGTGCTTTAGTTTATCATGCATTGTTTAATATATTTGCCCTATTTCTCCAGAAGACTTCCTACATGATATAGTGTATTGTTCTAGTGATAAATACATATTATATAGGGCTATTTTAAGTTGGCTGATGATTATGAAACAGTAATATGCTGGACGATGAGAATACTGTATGTAAACATGTCTCGGATATCACTGATAATTTGTGGCATTTTCTGCCAAAAGCCCAATGGCTAATCAGTGGTGGTAACGAAACACGCAGCTTTACACTTTCACATCGTCATTGGCTTCCGGTAATTAATTTCATAGTAATTTAATTAACGTTTGTTGGTGATATAAAAAGAATTACCAGTTCTTGAAGGATGAAAATGTCATCCTTCAAGAAAGATTGAAATATTCGCTATTCGCTATTCATATTCGCGAATTTTACCAACAAAAATTCGTATTCGTATTCGTATTCGTAAAATAGTGAACATTTATATTCGTTCCATCTCTACGTGAGGTAGTACGTACCCTACGTAGAGGAGGTGGTATAGACTGGGAAAGCTCAGAGGAACACTTATTTTTGTAGTAGCGAGAGAGATGCAACATTGCGGAGAAGAGAGAGAGATTGCAGAGAGTTAATGAGAGGACGGGAGTTAATGATACAAAAGGCTTTTCTTTCTACTTTGTCTAGGAGTGCGGTGTGAGAGGATCCTCCCCACATATTTGAACAATACTCAATACAAGGATGCGCTGTGCCCCTGTACAGAGTAAGAAGCTGCTCAGAGGTAAAGAACCTCTTGAGGCAGTTGAGCACACCCAGCTACTGGGAGGCTGCCTTAGCAAGACTGGTAATATGGTCTTTCCAAGTGAAAGCCAAAGAAAAGGAGACACCGAGAGTATTGAGAGAAGATGAATTATTGAATTTTGTATTGTTGAAGTGTAATGGATAGTTCTCTGAAAGTTCCGAATGGGTAGTAAGATGAAAATATTGGGTTTTGGAAGCATTAAAGGTAACAAGGTTTTCTCTGCCCCAATTTAAAATAGTAGTTAGATCAGAAGATAAGTGTTGCATAGCTTCATTACGTTAGTCTTTGAGGGATTGCTGGCTGGGGCATTCAGGTAAACTAATTGAGTAGTGTAAGGTAGATTCGTCTGCATAGGGGATGGGACTGGAGGTACAGTTAAGAAGATCATTTGTGAAAATTGGAAAGAGAATGGAAGATAGGACAGAGCCCTGAGGAACACCGGAGTTTATAGGATGAGGAAGTGAGCGGTGATTGTTCACAACCGCAGCTATGGAAAGGCCGGGAAGGAAATTAGACAAAGGCGCAGATGGAGGGATAGAAACCGAAGGAGGGTAGTTTAGAAATTAAAGATTTGTGCCAGACTCTATCGAAGGCCTTCGATATATCTAGTGCAATAGAAAACGTCCCACCGAAGTCCCGAAAGGAGGATGACCAAGAGTTAGTAAGATATGAAAGAATATCACCAGTAGAGCGACCCTTAAGGAAGCCATATATACTGGCGATCTGAGAGTAGATTATTATGTTCTCTCCACTAACCAACTTTACTCGTAAACTCGATTAATGAAATTAACAAACACATGTGGCAGTCCGGGGATTCGAACCCAGGACGCTCACACCGAAAATCAACACACTTATGCATTGCACCACGAAGACAGTTAAAGAATGCTGCACAAGCCTACGATTTATTATTCAGTTTCGAATCCTGCATATCAATCTTAGCATGTACATCATTCCAACTGCACTATCGGAGGCTATGAATAGGTGTGAATGGAAATAGTAATTAATGGGGCACTTAACCCTAGGGAAGGCCTTTCGATAAACTACTACTGAACCAGAATTAATTAATATGTTCTCTCCACTAACCAACTTTACTCCTAAACTCGATTAATGAAATTAACGGTTCCATGTCATCTCAATCAGTAGACCATTTCACCAGTAGCTCTCAACCAGTGCCAAATTAACCCAGACCAACCAAACCAGTGCCAAAATATAGTACTAACCTAACCGTATTGGTTGATTTGGTACTGGTTGAGAGCTACTGGTTGAAATGGTCTACTGGTTGAAATGGTCTACTGGTTGAGTTGACCGGTCACCAAATTAACAAACACATGTGGCAGTCCGGGGATTCGAACCCAGGACGCTCACACCGAAAATCAACACACATATGTATTGCACCACGAAGACGGTTAAAGAATGCTGCACAAACCTACAATTTATTATGTAGTTTCGAATCCTGCATACCAATCTTAGCATGTACATCATTCCAACTGCACTATCGGAGGCTATGAAGAAGGCTATGAGAAGAGAAATGCTTAAGAAATTTGGATGCAAGAATAGTTTCAAAAACTTTAGAGATACAAGAAATGAGAGCAACTGGACGATAGATGGAGGGTTGAGAGCGGTCACCCTTCTTTGGTTCAGGTTGAATGAGAGCAAACTTTCAGCAAGAAGGGAAGACGTTAGAGGAGAGACAGAGACATGTAAGCACAGTTTTTAAGTACAACAGGAGGAACACAGTCTGGACCGTATGCCCTCTTAGTATTAAGCCCAGAGAGGGCAGAAAGCAGGCTACATCTTCAGAAGAGATTATGATATTAGGCATAAGTAGGAGAGAGGAGGGTGGAGAGGGAGGAATAGCACCGGAATCATCCAAAGTGGAGAAGGTAGCAAAAGTTTGAGCAAATAGTTTAGCTTTGTCAGAGGAAGAAGTGATGGTTGTGCCATCAGAGTGCAAAACGAGAGGGAAAGACGAGGAAGAAAAATTGTTGGAGAGGTTTTTGGCTAGATGCCAGAAAGCTTGGGAAGAGCTAGAGTTGGATAGTTCAGTGCATTTATTATTGATGAAAGAGTGCTTGGCAAGTCGAAGAACAGATTTGGCTTGATTCCGGGCATAAATAGAGGAAGATTGAGACTTAAGTTTTAAGGCGTCGGTACCGTTTGAATGCTTCCTCCTTGTTGCGAACAGCAGTAGAACAAGCGTGAGCAAACAAAGATTTTTTTGCATTAGGCTGAGAGAAAGAAAATGGAAAGTATGCCTCCATGCCCGAGAGGACATGTTGCTGGATACAATCATTTAATGATAGCCAGAGTAATGTGTCAAAACGTGGCATAATCCTCAAAGGACTAAATCTTAATGGTTCGCTGGTGTAGCCGTTAGTTGTTTTATGTCCCATCTCGAGCCTCGAGGGTTTATCGTCAGAGAGTGAAAGAGTTTTCACTTTAATGTGACTTATTACTGTCTGCCTGGTTGTGTTGGTCTGTATGTGTTTCTATTGACGTAGCTATAACCTGGCTGACTCAAAGCCTTTACCAGTGGGATATTTAGGGACATGAACTATAATTAAAATATGAGAGAAAGCGAGGGAGTCAGGAGGCAGTAACAATCAGAACCATAAAAGAAGAAAATAGAGAAACCCGCAAGAACAGGATGCCACCAGAGAGAAAGAAGGAAGAAGAGAGAGAGAGAGAATGGGAGATACACGAGAATGGGAAGCGATACCATAATCCCAAACAATCAGGACAAATGCCATCCAGGAAGTCGAAAAAGCACCATAATTCAGCCAATAGATGCCGCAGCCCAGAGGAGCCCTGTAGACGAAGAGAGTCAAACAATACTTCTCGCTCTCAGCGCCGCCACCCAGTAGGCACCTGTGAATAATTAGGAACCAGAAAGCTGGTGTAGAGAATGTCCTTACAAAGAATAGAGTCAGATAACCAACGTAACGTAAGCGTGAGGGAGGAGGGAGTAAAAATGTGCGAATCCTTCCCTTCATTCACCACTGCTGGTAAAGTGCTTTACGATCTGGGAGTGGCTAACTCCCTCTCTCGTATATTGACATAAGATATAGGTAATAGGCTACATGAACAGTTCCTGAGCGCCATTGCCTCCACGATTAGGAGGGTGTGTGTGTAAAGTGCGAGTGTATTATGATTTTGGATATCGAGAGTTGACACTTAGTCATAGTTGTCACCAAATCTCCCATCTTTGCTGTTGTTTTTGAACTCCTAAAAAAATCACGCTTCTGTGAGGCCTATCGCTTTAACCCCTCCAGCCCCAGCATTGAGACATTGCTGATGACTATGTATGGAAAGCTCAGTACCAGCGTTGTGTCTGTACCAACGGTTATTATTGCTCTTATTTACCCCTTGTAGAGGGTTGATATTCCAATGGGAACTACTTTAGGACACCGCGCAACAAAAGCAGTAGTTGGCAACTACCCAAATTCAGTTGGGCACGGACGTGAGGGTGCGTGAGGTGGGTTGCGCCAGTACACGATCCCTCACGCGTGACACACCATGTCCGACCACCATAGCTCTCACCTCACACCTCACACCATGAAGTGGGTGTTGAGGAGGCAATATCGATGTGTTTTACTATCAATTCTTCTTTTGTTGAAAGTACAAGGTCAAGGACATTATTTCCACGGGTTGGAGATCTAACAAATTGATATAGAGCGAACTCTCTTGTAAATTTGTATACAGGTCTTGTCCAGAGTGTGAAGTAATACTATCTCCCCTCTTAGTCACAGGTAAATTGAAGTCGCCAAAAATTACGGTATCTAGCGAGTTACTTAAGTCTGCAATTTGCTCATAAATTTCTCGGTCAGTTTGCACTGATTGAGCTGGAGGTCTGTATATTAGTGCAAGTATTATTTTTATACCTTTATTATTCTTTATTAGCACAAAGGATGTGTCGACGTTCACAATTTGAGGTTTTGACATGAGGGTCGGGTTAAGACTTTCTTTGATAAAAAATAAAACTCCACCTCCATTTCTATTAATTCGGCTTTTCTCAAACAATACATAACTGGGAAGTGAATACTCTGCTAAAAAGTCTCTGCCTTCTGTGTTGAGCCAAGATTCTGTTATGCCAATAACATCGTAATTTTCCGTAAACACTATAGTTCCTCAAAATCTGAAAATTTATTGCGTATGCTACGAGCGTTTGCATAGAAAACATTCAAAGTTTTGGATTTGGAATTCACGGAACGCTCTTTATTCAAATTAATGGTTCTGCTCGGATCTACATTTATGTACCTGTCTGCCCTCAGTCCTCGATCCTCATCCCTGGTTGTCCTCGGTCCTCGGTGTCCTAGATCATTGTTCCTAGTGGTCCTCAGTCCTCGATCATTGTTTCTGGTGGTCCTCCGTTCTCGATGTCCTCGATCGTCATCCCTGGTAGTTCTCGATCCTCGATCGTCACCCCTGGTCGTCCACAGTCCTCGATCTTTGTCCCTGGTGGTCCTCGGGCCTCGAACCTCGTCCCTGGTGGTCCTTGGTTGGCTCTGCTTTTTCTCCGAAAATCCTTTACTGCGTCGTGAAGCAGGCGGCCAAATCATGCTGCTCCCACCTCGTTCAGATGGACTCCATCTGCTACAAACAGATGATCTTCACAGTAGAAGTCATTTCAGGTATTGATGAATCCAACGTTTTCTTCCCTGCAGAGGTTAGCCAGGCGACTATTTACTCTAGTCGCTATATTGAAGAATCGGCTCTCCACACCGATCCTGGGGACGATCCCCGATATGATGACTCTGCCTGACTTTTCCTTATACTTCTGAATCAGCTTCCGGTACTTCAGCATGAGGTCCTCCGATCGGGTCCGCTGCACATCATTAGATCCGACGTGAATGACGTACATTGTGCGTGAGGGGGCTGACTTTGAAACTTTGTTGACTGCAGCTGCAACGTCGTCCACACCGCCACCTGGGATACAAAAGCGCTTCCTGGTCCTGGGTGCCCTGGCGCAGAACTCCATAAGTTGCCCACGAACCATGGAATCTCCTACAAGCCGAATTTCTTCTATTTCTTCTTCGTCGTCTAAGTCCGCAAGAATCTGGTAACGGTTCTGGCACATGGTTTCAGTGATGATCCTCCTTGTGATGGGGCGAACGTTGTTTCTCACGGCGAGGAAGTTGCCCTGAGATGGAGCGGAGTCATTTTTTTCCTGACGTGGTGCATATACTGAAGCAGGTACCGCTATATCAGGCGTTGGGCTGTTGGAAGGTGCCGCAATGGTAAAAATTGCTTCATTTGATGATACTCCTACGTTGAGCGTCGCAAATTCTTGGAGTGTTTCCAGCTCCTTGGTGAGGGCGTTAATCTTGACGTTAGCTACAGAATCATTTGATGAAGAGCCTGATGAGGATTACCAGCCAACATTGGAGGAGAGAAAATCCCATTGTTCCAAAAATTTCTCTAAATTGTTGCTCCTTGTGTCATGGCGCCGAGTCCAGTGTCTCATAGACTCATTTCTCAACATCCCGCTCCCCAGACTGTGATGTGGCCATGTTTGCCACAGTGTTTCAGGGACTACCACACCCTTGAACACTTACAAGCTGACTATAAATTATCGTATAATATAAGTGACAATAATTGCAAAACGATAATCGTAACCGAAATAATATGCAGTAACAGTGGAAGTGAAATCGAAAGTAGGCTAGCCTATTAGCTTAGCTGAGAGTCGTGGTGGCAGGCTTGGCATGCGTTTCGTCTGTGTGTTTTGTTATGTTAAGGTAGGCATGATGGCCGCCCGTCGCCATGACAATCAGGACGCGCTCGAGGCTTGGTACTCTAAACACTGGACTTTACTCACTTTATAACAATCTTCCAACACTCACAATGACTTTCAGAGATAGGTCTTGTTATTTTACGCATTGTGGAGGCACACATATAGCTACAGAGAGTGTGAGAGTTATGTGGTGGTGATAGGCTGAGCGTGCGTTTGTACATGTGTTTTGCTACGATCCGGGGGGCAGATGGCCACCCGTCATAATGGCAACCAGGACATATGCAAGGCTTGCCACTCACTGGCACTTATAACACTGGACTTTATTTGCACTGTAACACTGTATCTACACTTACAATGACATTTAGTGATAGGTATTGATATTTTACGCATAGTGGAGGCACACATGATGCTCGGGTGGTGTAAATGAGTCTCATTCAAAAATTGGAGGCATCGTACATCAGCCACACTCACCCACCAAGCCGCCAGCTGATGACCCGGGAGTTTTGAAGAGGTGCATGGCACAGTGGTGGTGACACCCCCCACCCCCCCAGGATCCCCAGATGACCTCGGTGAGTGGTTTTATGCATTTATTCCTTCATTACTAACCCATGCCATGTCTTTTCAGCCAAAACAAAAAAAAAGCATCAAAATTTGGCTGGGTTCTGGGTGTCAATCAATAATCAGGTGGGGCTTAAGGGGTTAAAAGTAAGTAGTATAAGATTCATGAATATAAGGAAGGTGACATAAGTAATCTAATTTACCCTGGAATACTGCTGAGCCACAAAGATACTACATCACTGATCCTCATTAACGAATGAGTGAGACGGAAAACCAAGGGGCGAGAGCTTATTCAGTGCACTCCATTGGCTTTGTCACTAAAGGTTAGTCAGGTCCTCGTGCTATCCCCATGTTTACATTTGCAACATCTGTATTTAAAGTCTTGGGTGACCTGGGTATTACCCTTCCAACTAGTACCAGAACTTCTGGATTCAAAGGCTTTGGTCACCTGAGCGATATCCTTCAACTAGTACCAGACAGCCAACCCGAGAGGGGACTTCACAACAATCCACTTATTCCAGGTTCCTATTTGTACTACTAGGTGAAACAGAGGAGCACGGTGTAAGGAGACTTTCCCTAATGTTTCGCAAATGGGGGGAAGCAACTCCCACTCTTTGATGTAAGGCAAGCGTACTAACCAATACATCACAGGACACTCACCTGTACTTCTACACTGGAATGATTCTCGTAGAATGTTCAGTCATTTCTGCTGTCTTTAAAGTTTATCAACTGTAATACTATTTCTGAATATGTACACATGTCAATTCTTTTCCTTAACCCGACACGTAGGCTACAACATGGGGGTTAAAAGTCCGACTTTCGCATAACGGAATAAATAGTACATTAACGTATTTCAAATATATACCCACAGCCCAACATGAGTATATTTTGAGTAATATGGACGTGATAAAGGCGTGGTTGTGGTCAGAAGCTCCATGGTTGGCATGCATAGGTAATGAGGCAGAGTGGTTGTGGAGGTGGACGAAGGGGATGGTTCCAGCAAAAAGAAGGGAAGATATTAGAAGAAAGACAAAGACAGAAATGTTTTCCTAGGCCGGGAGTCAGGATGGAAACACATTTTTTTAATACAACATGAGGAACCCCATTTGGCCTGTATACCTTCTTAGCATTAAGCCCAGAGGGAGTAGAATGTTGAGTGGTACTTGAAAGTGGTACTTGAAAAGTAGACAGAATGGATAAAAAACACCATCTCAGGAAGAGCACTTTATTGAAAACGTGACCTGATGAAGCTCTCTGCGAAACGTTGTCAATAAAGTGCTCTTCCTCAGATGGTGTTTTTTATCCAGAGAGTAGAATGTGTACATACTTAGAAGGGATAGCGATATTAGGTATACATAAGAGAGAAAGGGGTGGACCCGTAGGAATTGAAGCAGAATCATGCAAGATGAGTGAATCAGTGTATGAGTGAATCAATAGATTCACTCGGGAACGTTCTTGCCTTACTAATTTGCTTAGCTTCTTCTCAGAGGCATATGAAGCAGTAGATAAAGACAAGTCATATGCTATAATATATTTAGATTTCAGTAAAGCTTTCGACAGAGTCCCTCATGAGTGATTGATGAGAAAGGTTGAGGCGCATGGAATAGGTGGGTCGTTGTTGGGATGGATTAGGTCATGGCTAATTGGTAGGAAGCAGAGAGTCAGCATAAATGGCATTAAGTCAGAATGGGTGGCTGTCAAAAGTGGTGTCCCTCAGGGATCTGTACGAGGTCCTCTGTTGTTTGTTATATACATAAATTACCTTGATTTAGGTATAGGCCTAACTAGTAGGATAAGTAAATTCACAGACGATACCAAAATGAGGAGAAAAATAGATTCATATAGCGACATAGAGTGCATCCAAAGGGATCTAGATACCCTACACGAATGTTCAGTAAATTTGCAGATAAATTTTTACATTGACAAATGTAAGGTATTAAAGATAGGGAAGATGAATACAAATTGCAAAAAATAAACTAGCTAATATGGAATTAAAAAACTTTCTGTGGGAAAGATCTAGGTGTGTTTGTTAGCAATTATTTGAAACCTAGAAAACAGTGTATAAGCATTCGTAACAAGGCAAACAGGATTTTCGGGTTCATCTCTACTGCTGATGTTATCTTAAAACTTTACTTGTCATTAGTGAGACCCCATATGGATTATGCTGTTCAATTTTGGTGTCCTTATCACAGAATGGACGTAGATTCCCTGGCGAGAGTACAACGTAGAATGACAAAAAAATTCTATAATATTAGAAATCTTCCATATGAAGATAGGTTGAAGAAATAGGCTTACATTCGTTAGAGAGACGCAGAGTTAGAGTCGATATGATAGAGGTGTTCAAGTGGGTTACTGGGATTAATAAAGGGGACATGAAAGATGTACTTAAGCTCAATGATAGCGAAAGAATTCGAACAAATGGTTCCAATTAAATAAATTTCATTTCAGAAAAGATATAGGCAAATATTGGTTTGGTAACAGAGTTGTAGATACAGTAGGTGGAATAGGCTACCAAGTGCTATAGTGGGATCAAGAACGATAGAGAGCTTTAAGATAATATTAGATAGACATATGGACGAGATGGGTTGGGTGTCAGTGGGATCTACTGGGTGTGGGCTAATCGGCGCTCTGCAGCCCCCTGATTTCTGACCTCTGATCGTTTTGGTGAGGTCGGTCCTCATGGTGTTAGTGAGCTGGGCCTATAATTAGGCCTTATAACTAGGGTAGGGTGTCAGAGGGATCTGCCTTGTGTGGGCCAATCACCTTTCTGCAGACTCCCATTTTCTTATGTTCTTATAAGAGTTTTCAGCAAAAACTTGAGTGACGAACTCAGACTTTGTTAAAGGAAGAAGTAACAGTGGTACCGTCGGAATGAAAAAGTAGAGGGAAAGACAAGAAAGTAAAATTATTGGAGAGGCTTTTGAATAAATGCCAGAAAACCTGGGAAAAGCTAGAGTAAAACGTTTTAGAGCATTTGTTAGAGCATTGCAAGTCGAAAAGCAAATTTGGCTTGATTCCGGACAATAAAATAAAGAGTACGAGATTCTTGAGTTTGAAAACAAGGGTACTGTTTGAATATTGGGGTTATTTCATTACTCTGTTAAGACCTGATACAGTTCCTACTCCTACTGACTTTCTTTTGAAAAGATGCATAGGTGATCACTCTTTCTGACATATTAACTCACAAAAGAAATACTCATGAAAGAAATACTAGGAAGAGCAGTGGATGTTGGTGTATCGCTGATAAGAGAGGGAAATGAGTGGAAGCAGCCTATACTCCTGTTTGCGGATGATACAGTTCTGATGAGCGATAATGAATGGGAGTTGCAGGGTCGGGTAAATGAGTTTGGAACAGCGTGCGAAAAACGGAATTTGAAGTTAAATGCGGGAAAGAGGAAGGTTATGGTCTTCGAAAAGGGTGAAGTCACAGAGTGTGAGGTGAAGTTGAACGGTCAGGCTATGGAGATCGTCAGCTCTTTTAAGTATCTGGGCAGTGTGTTGAGTAAAGATGGGACTAATAATAATAATAATAATAATAATAATAATAATAATAATAGACTATGGATGAAGAAGTGCGGGAGAGGGTGCAACAGGGGAAGAGGATTGTAGGAACGTTGAAAGCAGTAACAAGAAATAGGGTGGTCAGTATGGAAGTGAAAAAGTCCTTGCATGACAGTGTGGTAATCCCGACACTAACTTACGGAAGCGAAGCATGGACGTTCGGGAACAGACTCAGACCAAGAGTGAGAGCGGTAGAAATGAGTTACTTTAGAAGTGCGTGCAGAGTTACATGGAGGGATAGACAGACAAATTAGGAAGTAAGAAGGTGTGGTGTGGAGGTAGATGTGCTGGAAATTGTGAAAAGGAACAACTTGAGATGGTTCGGCCATATGGAACGTATGGAAAGCGAGAGAATGGCTAAGAGGGTGTACGAGAGCGAGGTGGAAGGACAGAGAGGGAGAGGTGCACCGAAGGAGAGGTGGAAGGATGGAGTGAGGAAGTATATGAATGAAGGCGGTGCTGGTTGGGAGGAGGGGCGTCGACTGACTGGGGACAGAGGTGCATGGGGGCGGTTCGTTCGTGGTCACCCCTACGGGGATCATGGCGTCAGGCAATCTATAGATAGATAGATAGAACTTATGAAAGTTAGGGGTTGCCCGAGCGCCCGGTATTTCACCCACAACACTCTTTCTCACACTGAGGGAACATTAAAATTCGGAGGAATTTGGGGTTTGCCACCAACCGACAGATTATGATCTAACTTACCTAACTTACTGAGCTCTATATGACAAATCGCGTCATAAACTTATTATTGAGCTATTTCACTAAGTTCATATGACGCGATCGCGTCATATGATACTTTTGGGCAGACCGCCATATGACGCGATCGCATCATATATGACGGAGAGGGTTAAGCTGTTTATATTTGCAAATTCTACAAGAGTCCTCTCTGTTATTTAATATTTCCTATAACATTTTGACCAACTTTTTAATGCCAACTTTGGCATAAACATCAACAATCACAATTGTAAATTGAGTATATATATATATATATATGTATATATATGTTATACTGGTTAGGTTGCTTATATATAGATTTGAACTCCGTTAATTGTAGTGAGGCCCATCAAACACAGCTTGTATTACAAGTTTAATGTTCCAAGTACAATTTAGGTTTGACCTTAAATTATACAAGTATCTGCACTTCTAAAAATACATACATGAAATATAGCATGCATATAAATACTATCATTGTATTATATAATCATATTATTAAATACATGTCACTTAAGGACGTCAGCCCGCTAAGAGGTCGAGATTCACTTCTAATAGAGCTAGAATGCTAATTTTTTACTATAATAATACACAATATAATAAGTACCGTACAATGTATAAGCATATTACGGATACAATTAACTTGTAAAATGCGACAGACATTATTTTTTAATATCCGCCAGTGGGACTGGTTTACTCTTGATTCGGAAAACATTTGTTATATTTACCATATAAAGCAATATTACTGCACCATTTGTGCTTATTTTACTTGTATAACAAATATGTGAACATTGAAGAACCATATAACAGTAGTAAAAAGCAAATATCCAGTAAATAAACATATTATTGTGACGGGAGGGCTGACAAACGCGTACGAGAGAGAGCGACATTGATGTGCTCCCTCTGGAGGCTTGAGCCACACTGACGATTCTGGCCATCTCTCGCGCATGTATGAAGGAGGAGGAAGGTAGGGGGAGTGTAGAGGAGGGTAACTGGACGTAAATGAAGCGGGAGGGAGGAAGTAGGGAGGGGAAGGGGAGATCAAAAGCAGAATATAGAAGGAGGGGGCAAGTTGACAGAGGAAGTGAGGGGAGGAGAGGGAGGGGGATGTAAGACTCATGTAAGGGGAAGACAGGAGATGGTGGTAAGTAGACATGCCACCTAATTATATATTACTTTCATTGCACCGGCACTGGAGCGTATTTTGCCGTTGTTTTTAAGTGCCATCTTAAGTAAGGAACATAGCATTCACCCAGTAAAACATTCTAAGAGTAACGATGCAGCCCTTAGGTTAAATAAGTTTTTACCATCTCCTATTATGCCATGACTTATCTCACAAATTCCTTTCAGCCTTATCGGAAGATTTGTAAATGTTTAACCCCATATATCTTGTGGTTATGACACTAGGGCTCTGAAAGCAAGGGTAACAGTTTCTATAACATAGAACACCGAAATTTAACTACAATATTTAGATATATAGAGTCTGGCACAAATCTCTAATTTTCAAACTACCCTCCTTCGATTTCTATCCCTCTATCTGTATCTTTGTCTCTAATTTCTTTTCAGACCACTCCATAGCTGCAGTTGTGGATGGCCATCGCTCACTTCCTCAACTAATCAACTCCGGTGTTCCTCAGGGTTCTGTCCTGCTTCCAATTCTCTTTCTAATATTCATTAATCCAGGGATTACTGCCAGACTCTTTATAGGTTCTACTCGGCGAATGCGGCCAGACTCTTAACCCCTTAAGGACGGGGCCGTTTGTTGATATGACCTAGCTGCCAGGTGGGTATATTTACCGAAAACGAGCTTCATTCCATGCTCTTTTTCATGCATAAAGCAAAACCAGAGCGTACTACAATTATGTAACCATGAAAGGGTGATAATAGAGCTTTCCAATGACACCTGAATCATCCGTATATGACCACGGGTTATCCTGTAGCGATCGCGCAACCGGAGGTGAAAATACCCTAAATAAGGTAATTTCCTCAGTTTCTTCCTTGTTTCGCGAGGACGGTTGTGTGTAGGATGGCGGCGGTGGTTCCAGACAGGCCCAGTGGTGGTGCCGAGCGGTCAGAGCTCGCCTATCGTCCTCCCAATGCGCAGACTCTCTCTCAGAGCCCCTAATGTGCTGAGAATGCCGCCCGTCATTATGACGGGTACCGGAGGATAGGCCATTTATCTCTCGCCCATCATATGACGGTCACCGCGGCTTGAGTGTTAACACCTTACGAGCGGCCTAGGTGGTATATTTGACCGTGCCACACAGCGTTTTTTTTTAACCAAAAATGGGGTTGTTTCCGTGCTCTTTTTCATGCATAAACAAGGCCCAGATCGTAATACAAGTATGTATCCATGAAAGGGCGTAAATTGAGCTTTCCAATGACACCCGAACCATCCTTCTACGATCACTGGTTGTCTTGCAACAATCGTGCAACCGAAGGGCAAAATCGCTAAAATACGGTAATTTCTTTATATAATTACGTATGTAGCGAGGGAGTGAGGGTGGATTTAAGTGGAGTAAATCTCAGTAGGTCCACGGCATCCGTGGCGAGCGTTCATGAGGTAACCCATGCTCCTCCAGTTACTCGTCTCTCTCTCAGAGCCAATATTGCGCCAACATTGCACTCGGACTTAAGGCGGGCCCCGCCACATAGTCCAAATTTTTCGATTCGGACTTAAGTCGGGTCCCGATCTTTAACCCATTCGCTGCGGGTGACATTCTGGAATGTTTTGGCAAGTTACAGCAATTTCCAGGCTTTAAAAGCCTGTAAAAAACGTAAGAATCGAATATCAGTGGGTGGGAGCGTGAGGGGCCCACCTCCGACCCTCAGAGCACCGAGCGACTCACTGAGCAAGGCTGTGTGGCGGGCGAGTCTCTCTCTGTCTCTCTCATAAGTGCAGCCAAGCGAGCGAGTGTTACAAAATAGCGGGGTTCCCGCGTTTCACTGGGATCACTGCGGGTGAACCAGACCACGTATACAGTCCGTTCTGGTGTATTTTTGAAGCTATTTTCGCCAAGTTTTCGGCAGAATACACTTCATTTAATGCAGATGCTTGATTTATCATTCAGGAGTGCCTGAATAGGCCCTAAATAGCCCAAAACAGCCCGCAGCCAAAGGGTTAAGGGTTAAGATCCAAGGCAACAAAAATAAAACCTTTCAAAACATCCAAGTGGTACTCAAGACAAAGCAATTTGTGATTAGGTGAGATATTTCGCCTCCTTTACTTTTCTACCACTCTTACACATGTGTCCCCCCCCCCCCTTCCCCTCCTCAATTATACGGTATTTTCCCTATTATTCCCGATATTTATCGAGTATTTTTGTGCGAGGGCTGCTGGGAAAGAGGAATGAGGATGGAGGAGTGTGTCTCCGACCTTCTAAGCCATTCTGAGAGCTCCCCTTGTCTCTCAGTCCCATGCGAGACAAGAGAGAGTGAGGGTGTTTCTCTCTCTCCGGTCAAGGTCAAATTACGACCTTGAGGCTAAAATATACAATTTTCACCAGCCAATTGCTGTTACCACTGGTTTTATTGCTTTCCAATGTTCATATGTTCATATTAAAAGTAAAATAGGCGTATATGGATAAGTATTAATTATATATATGATAAATTGACAATTTTCGTCAGGAATGAATCAAAATACCTTCGCATGGAGGGCATTTTCAAATACCATAGCTGCGCAGCTTATGAGTTAATGATCTCCTCAACTGTACCCCTAGTCCTATCCACTCATATACTGACATCTCTACCTTACATTATTCAACTAGTTTTTCACATCAACCCAGCATCCAATCACTCCAAAACAAACGTGACAAGGCCATAGAATGCCTATCTTCTAATCTACAATTTTTTTCTGATTGGGGCAGAGGAAATCTTGTTACATTCAAAGCCTCCAAGAACCAATTTCTCCCTCTATCTCTCCATCACAATCTTCCGCAAGACTATCAATTATTCTTCAACAATACACAAATCAACCCTTCATCTTCCCTCAACATTCTAGGTGTATCTTTTTCAGCCGACCTTTCTTTGAAATATCATATTACCACCTTTGCTAAAACAGCTTTCCAAAAATTAGGTGCGGTTAACCATCTCCGTCGGTTCTCTACCCCTACACAGCTTCTTACTCTGTGTCGGGGCACAGTGCATCCCTTTTTGAGTATTGTTTGCATGTGTCTGCACTTCTCGGACAGGTTGGATAAAAAAACATAGTAAAAAAAAGTCTACATTCCACATTAACCAATCCTTCTGCTATGACATGGGTTGAAGTTGACCGGTCACCATATAAATGTCAAAACTTACACTTGAACTAGAGTTCATACAGAACTCTAGTATGCATATATTTCCCATAAAATGTCCCCTATTAGGCTTCGAGAATATATATTTATTTGTGGGAAGCCACTTACTGTAAAGCTCTAAATTTACTTGACTATGTGAGTTTTTCTAAGAAACTAAGGAAGTACAGCCCTTATGCTACACAATGTGTCAGTCCAGATCCTCTTACCTGTTATAGTTGAAATACCATGAGAAACAGTATTATACCTGATGATTTTTTTAGAACTTGAACAAGTAACCTTTAGACTACAGTTATTAATAACTATAAGACAGTCAATGTGGCTATGCATATAAACATTGAAGGATATTGAAGAGGCATATAGTCAATCATAAATTATTATGAACAGCTGAAGAGCTGGAATGAAAATTATAAATTATTATCACAATAGAATATGATTTGAAAGGAGCTAAAATCACATTTAAATGTCATATTGGTTGTACCCTGTTCTTTGAAACTGCACTAGGTAACATTCCTGTCAGTGTAAAGTCATCTATGAACTACACAGTCACTTATATCATAATGTGGTGTGCAAGCACATATACACAATGTTAAGAGATCTCCGTACCCCAACTAATGTTACTTTCTTTCCCATTATAAAATATTTGTCAGCCCTTGACTAATCTGTAGCAGTAGGTTGAGGCTCCTTTTTATTGAACTGTGGTAAGTTCTTCTTGGATGTTTCCGGCAGTGTTAAAACAAGGATGGCAGCCACCAAGGCTGTCACACTGAACACTACTGATGGTCCCCACACTACAACCTCACCCTGAAACACAGTCTTATTAGTATTATAAAATTATTACGTTTCCTACACTAGAATCACATTAAATTGGCAGAGATATCCCGTCCCTTCATGGTTCCAATAGCACCACGTCACCCAAGGAATATGACTTGGGAAGAAGGGGGAGTTAATATTTTGGGTGCTATTAAAAGTGGGTCAGATTTTTGCAGCAGGACAGCTGAGCAAGACATTTTTAGAGCAAAGTAAAAGTTTTTTGTTGTTTTATGGATTTGGAGAAAGCGTATTATCGTGTGGATAGAGAAGCAATGTGGAAGGCGCTAAAGATTTACAAAAATGGAGGAAACTTGTTAAGAGCAGCCAAGAGTTTTTATGAAGAGAGCAGAGCGTGTAGGAAATGATTTGGGTGAATGATTAGAAATAAATATAGGTCTGCGACATGATTGTGTCATGTGACCTTGATTGTTTAATATGTATGTGGATGGTGTGGTGAGGGAGGTCAAAATTAAAACCTGGGTAGAAGATTGGGTTTAATAGGAAAGAATGGTGATGATTTGGAGTTGAATCAGCTTCAATTTGCTGATGACACAGCACTGGTGGAGGATTCTGCGGAGAAGCAGTAGTGAGTAGTAAAAGAGTTTGGTGTGGTATGTGGGAGGTGGAAGCTGAGGGATGGTGTGTAATAGAGATGCTCGTAGAGTAAATCTAAATGTACGACTGGGTGGAGAAATCCTGCAACAAATGGAATGTTATAAGTATCTATAGGGAGTAATAACACAGGTGTGGGAATGGAAGTAAGACAGAGTGTGTGTGAGGGAAAGAAAGTTACAGAGCAATGGGAAGTATGTGGAAAGTGAGAAATCTATGAAAGAAAGATAAAAGTGCAATGTATCAAGGGATAGATTTACTATCAGTGATGTGTGGGGCTGAGAGATGGGGTCTGAATGTGCAAGATAAAACAAAAGTTGATGTAATGGAGTTTGATGTAATGTGTGGAGCGACGCATATAGACAGATTGAGGAATGAAGAGTTATGTAGGACAGTGGGACAACAGGAGCCTTTATCGGCCAGAGTTGAAGGAAGGCTGCTATGCTAGTATGGCCAAGTTGAACGAATGGGTAGTGGCCTAATCTGAGTGACGAGATGAGTTGGTGTGAGAGGGATCTGCCTTGTGTGGCCAGTCGGCTTTCTGCAGATTCCAATTGTCTTATGTTTTTATATAAAGGAAGGCTTACAAAGAGAATATATGAGTCAGAAACAAGGGGAAATAGATTGAGAGGAAGACCTAGGAGATGAAGAGATGGTTTGAAAATAGCATTGGAAGATAGAGAGATGACTGAAGAACAGGGAAGAGAAATGGTGATGAATAGGAATAAGTGGAGAATGCTTGTGAATAGATGAGTGATAACGCGGTCATAGGGAGTTGAGGGTCGGGTGCCAGTTGGACTAGATAATAGTCTGTCAGGTGCCTGGCCCTGGGAGCCGGTTTGTATACATGAAGGGCCCTGCCTGGAAGTAAGTCGGTGGGCATTGTGGTGTAGTTCCGCTTCATGTCTGCCTGCTGTGACCGGATTCTCTCCGGAAGATCTGGGACCTGGGAATCTTTTCCTGGAGACCAATCATGATATTTGGTTTCTGGGTCTTTTCCTGGCCGACCTAGATGTTTGTGAGTTTTTTATTTCTATTTGACTTTGTTGTTTCTGTTTGGGCTCTGTATTGAAAAATATCTTGGTTTACTGACGCTTGTACAGTTGTCAGGATTAATTCGCTTCATTTCCCCTGGACTAGGCGTTAGTAGCACTGCACGGTGGAGGGGTATCCCCTCTACCTCCTTTCCTTGTTAGTTCCATACCCCCACCAAAACCCTCCCATTTTCTCTCCGACCCCAGAACTACACCCACCCTCCCTTCTCTCGCTCTCACCCAGCTACTTCTGGACCTCACCAATTGCATGTATTCTGAACAACTAATGAAGGAATGCAATGTATCATAGGTAGAGCTAAGTATGAGCTTTACTAAATTTGAAAGCAAGAGAGAGAGAGAGAGAGAGAAAGGGAGAGGGGGGGGGGGGGGCGGAATGTTCGACGAAAACCTTACATATGATTCGAGTGATTCCTACTGATACATTTAGGCCTACCATTGAAACCTGAAAGTTTCATACCGATTCACTGATGGTTTAATACTGTTGAACTATCATACTCTAATAAAACTGCCAAACTAACCCACGCGAAGTTGTATTTCCTTTTCATCGTTGTAATGGCTCAGGCTCGGCTATGTAACAAGCTTGAGACAACGAGGACCGTCTGTGTCAATTCCACCACGAGTCTCTCCCATCAATAAACACACAAAATAAACCATTTAATTATTTTGAATTATTTCTGTGCATAACATTATTTAATACTAATATAACTACTTATTAGCAACGTATACAAGAACTAAACATTTGCTTAATAATTTTCTCCACAAATCTCACGGCTGCCAGACACTTCAGGACTCATTAAGTGTAAACAGCCAATTTGCCAATACATGCTATGAATTATTGCCGGGAATGTGCCCCGTGAGTCGGCCATGTGACTGCATTTCGTGAATTCAACACTCTTAACATAGCTATCTACCCAATCATTAGGCCATATTGCTTTCCTAATTGACCATAATGTAAAACTACTCTATATAAACAGGACACGAACTACCCTCGGGCAAGGTACTGTAGTTTTTGAAAAGAGGCTCCAGCTTTGAAAATATTACTTGATTAAAACAGGCTAAATAATCCTGAAGGGTTGATAACCAATATATATGCCCTATTTTTACTAACTACCCCTAGGGCACTCTTACGCTCATCTATCCATTAACTACCCCTAGGGCACTCTTACGCTCATCTATCCATTAACTACCCTAGGGCACTCTTACGCTCATCTATCCATTAACTACCCCTAGGGCACTCTTACGCTCATCTATCCATTAACTACCCCTAGGGCACTCTTACCCTCATCTATCCATTAACTACCCCTAGGGCACTCTTACCCTCATCTATCCATTAACTACCCCTAGGGCACTCTTACGCTCATCTATCCATTAACTACCCCTAGGGCACTCTTACGCTCATCTATCCATTAACTACCCCTAGGGCACTCTTACGCTCATCTATCCATTAACTACCCCTAGGGCACTCTTACACTCATCTATCCATTAACTACCCCTAGGGCACTCTTACGCTCATCTATCCATTAACTACCCCTAGGGCACTCTTACGCTCATCTATCCATTAACTACCCCTAGGGCACTCTTACGCTCATCTATCCATTAACTACCCCTAGGGCACTCTTACACTCATCTATCCATTAACTACCCCTAGGGCACTCTTACGCTCATCTATCCATTAACTACCCCTAGGGCACTCTTACGCTCATCTATCCATTAACTACCCCTAGGGCACTCTTACGCTCATCTATCCATTAACTACCCCTAGGGCACTCTTACGCTCATCTATCCATTAGGGTGAGTCTTATTTTAAAGTTCCCTTTCCCTCAACATTTGCGTCCACCCATACATTATGGAAGGACTTATTCATATTGTCACCTTATACATTAAAACCTTGCCATAGGGTTACTCTATGTTATCAGGTATCTTGTGTTGTAACCAAGTTAACCCGCTATGGCTATGTAGCAATATGGGTTGAAACAGCAAATTGTGTTAAATACTCCCTGAGTAATGGCAAGACGTAGAGTACCTACTCCGCATAATACTATTAAAAGCTTCACGCCTATTCAAGCTTATTCTCTTGAGATAACTTTCAAGATAATTGGAATTCACATCTGTTAAGAATAATTACTTAATAACTATAAAACGCTCATTAATTATGTCCCAGACTAACTGCAAGAGTTATAATACTGAACTGATCTATAATTCTTCTACTACAATACCACTCTGTATAACAGTTTCGTGTATAACCAAATAATCTCATTATACCTTATATATAATTATATAAGTGTGTATATCTATCCTCATACCTGATATATCCATAAACACTATACAGTAACGTTAACCCTACTAGTAACGGTAGTAATTAGCAGCTTCAGGTTAGGTTTCGTTTATTTCATATGTTTAATGTGCAGGAGATGGTGATCGAGAGATGTGTGTGAAATACTTCATTCCTTCATCAGGTGTTCAGAATAAATGTAAACGGTGAGGTGCCAGAAGTAGCTCCTAGCTGGGTAAGAGAGAGAGAAGGGAGGGTGGGTGTAGTTCTGGGGTCGGAGAGAAAATGGGAGGGTTTAGGTGAGGGTATGGAACCAACAAGGAAAGAGGGTAGGGGGGATACCTCTCTACTGTGCAGTGCTACTAACAGGGAAAATGAAACAAATTAATCCTGACGACTGTACTACTGCTGTCTGCAATAAGGATAAAGCATTCATATGATACTGTTGCCTTCAAACTCAAGAATCTTGTGCATTTTATGTTTCTGCCTGGAATCAAGCCAAATCTGTGCTTCGACTAGCAAACAACTCTTTCATCAATAACAAATGTTCTCAACTTTCCAACTCTAGCTCTTCTCAAGCTTTCTGGCATCTAGCTAAAATTCTCTCCAACAATTTTACTTTCTTGTCTTTCCCTCCTCTTTTCCACTCTGATGGCACCACCGTGACGTCACATCTTCCGTTGACAAAGCTGAACTTTTCACTCAAACTTTTGCCAAAATCTCCACCTTGGATGATTCCGGTTCTATTCCTCCCTCTGCACCCCCCTCTCACTTATACCTAAGATCATAATCTCTTCTAAGGATGTACTTTCTGCCCCCTCTGGGCTTAATAAAAAGAGGGCATACGGACCGTTGTACTCAAATACTGCACTTCCGTGCTGAATCTCTGCCTAGGCAAACTCTTTCATCCCTTCCTTTCCTCTAACGTCGTTCATTCTTAGTGGATGTTTGCTCTCATTTAACATGTCCCAAATAAGGGTGACCGCTCGTCCAATTGCTCTCATTCCTTGCATCTCTAATAACGTTTTTGAAACTATCCTTAACCCAAGAACGACGAGCGTCCTCATATGAGTCTGCAGTGAGCGATGGCGAGCGTCCTCATATGAACCAAAGCCTAAAGAGAGCCTTTCAAAACATTCCACTGGCAATTAAAACAAAGCAATATATGATTAAGTGAGATAATTCCCCTCCATACTTCCTATCACTCCTCCACATGTGTCCGAACACCCCCCTCCTTTCTCCCTCCCCCTCAATTATTACCTATTTTTCTTCTTATTCCGCCTTTTATTGGGAAATTTTCGGCGCGAATTTCCCGCCCACGGTTTCAGGGTCACTGGGGAAGCAGTTATAGATCCTAGCAACAGAGAGACTTCACTTTCAAGACGTCAGTAGCGATTGGGATGTGAGAGAGTGTATACGTCGTGCCGGCTCTACGATCGGTAGGCAATAATAAGTCTTTTTCACCCCTCAAATACTATTCCCACTTGTTTTATTGCTGTTACATGTTAACCCGGGAATGGCAAGAAAGCTCTAAAGACGTTTTACTGGGCAACGGCGGCAAAGCTCTTAAGAGGAAAGGCCTAAAAAAAACATTTTAAAAGGCCCCAGTAGCACTTAAAACATTGTTTTCTGTTTTTTGTTTTTTTTAATACCTCATATCACTCCTCCATATCCCCTCCATCCCCCCTTTCCCCTCCCCCCTTCAATTATCACCTATTTTCCCTGTTATTCCCTAATTCGTTGGTATATTTTTGTGCTAACATTAGCAAACTGGTTGGAGGGTGTGCTTATGTGCCTAGCGAGTGTGTTGGCAGAGGTAGTTGGTGGGGTGGGACTGTCAGTGAAGCTCCAGAGCTTGCGAGGGGAGGGTTTGCCTCACATTGCTCCACATTTCATGTTAATTCGCGATTTTGACCAGAAAAATTATATTTCCACTTGTTTAATTGTTGTTACAGGTTACTATCTTCATAGTGAAGGTAAAATAGGTGCATATGAATAAGTAATAAGATATTTATCGTAAAATTACGATTTTAGGCGGGAAAGAGGCCTAATATCGTCGCCCAGTTGCATGGTGTCCATTACACCCAGCTCGCACTTTATAGGTTAATATCTTCATATTAGACATAAACTAGGTGCATATGAATAAGTAATAACGATATTTATGGTAAAATTACTATTTTTGTCGGGAATTCATCAAAATATCTTCGCCTGGTGGGACGTTTCAAATACCATAGTCTAGCCTTTGCCGGGTTAATTCAATATGTCTTAAGCATAATCTACATTCAGTTTGCTAGCATGTTTCCTTAACCCGGCAAGCGCGCACCATTGTTTTTTAAAAGTGCCCGCCAAGCGAGCATATTTTGGTTCATTCCTGCCTAAAATCGTAATTTTACCATAAATATCGATATTACTTATTCATATGCGGCTATTTTGCATATAATATGAAGATATTAACATGTAACAGCAATAAAACAAGTAGGAGGAATAGTATTTGGGGGTGAAAAAGACTAATTATTGCCGACCCTCCAGTCATGAGGTGAGAGGCGAACGAGACTTACACCCTCCCTCTACGTGGCCTGAAAGCAGACTGATGTCTCTCTCTTGTTTTCTTTCTCTTCCCACTCTATCTATATACGTACCAGACTACCTTGAAACTGGGTTGGAGATATTGCCGCGATAAATAAACCGATAAACAAGGGAATAAGAGATCAAATATGGTATAATTGAGAGGGGGGGGGGGGGAAGGAGGGGGTTTTGACACATATGGAAGAGTGATAAGGGTATGGAGGGGAATTATCTCACTTAATCACATATTCCTTACTTTTGAGTGCTACTGGGATCTTTTAAAAGTTTTTTTTAGGCTATGGATTTTAACCCCCAGAGTGCCAGGTCTGTATATATACGGACTAGGGTCTTGTCACGCCCAGTGCCAGGTCCGTATATATACGGACTCGCCGAAAAAAAATTGTAGTAGCGAAACGACTGCACCTATGGCTTTCATATTTCTACCACATGTACCTTACCCTTCTGGCTTTTCTTGCCACCACCAACACAACCCCATCCCCCCACCCACTCGCTGACTATCGGTCGCCTCACAAAAAAAAAAAAAAGGAAAATATGTGGCGGCGAAACAACTGAACCAATCGGTTCCATATTTGTGTGACAAGTCCCCTACCCCTCTGTCTTCCCCTCACCACACCCCCACCTCCCTCCCACCACCCCCTTCCAGCATATCCGTACGAAGAAAAGGAAGAAAAGGAAAATCCGTGGTGGCGAAACTACCTCACCAATCAGCTTCATATTTGTAACAAGTCAATTACACTTCTACCTTCCCCCCACCATCTCCCAAACAACCCTCCCACCACCCTCCCACCTATATTTTCCGATACCATAAAAGTCAAGGTGTTTACTCTGAAAATTTCAGTTACATTGCGACCAGACCATCAGGGACCTGATTTCTGGCGAAAATGGACAAGGGGAGTGTTTTTTTTACCATTATCCTTCCTTTCTCACCCAACTTGATAGATTTAGCCAAAAAAATAAAAAAACAAAATACTCTGGCACTGGCGGTGATACAGCTTCACTAATTAGCTGGCATTCAGCGGGTTAATGGAGTCCTTCCACCACCAAAACCTCTTAAGAGTCTCCTCGCCGTTCCCGGGTTAAAGATCGCTCTACTGGTGATCTCCTTGCTTATCTTACTAACTCTAGGTCATCCTCCTTTCGGGATTTCGGTGAGATTTGTTTCTATTGTGCTAGACATATCGAAAGCCTTCGATAGAGTCTGGCACAAAACTCTAATATCCAAACTACCCTCCTTCGGTTTGTAACCCTCTAGCTGTACATTTATCTCTAATTTCCTATCTGACCGTTCCATAGCTGCAGTTGTGGATGGCCATCACTCACTTCCTCAACCTATTAACTCCAATGTTCCTCAGGGTTTTGTGGTGTCTCCAGTTCTCTTTCTAATACTCATTAATAATCTCCTCAACTGTACCTCTAGTCCCATTCACTCTTATGCTGATATTTCTACCTTACACTCTTCAACTACTTTTTCACAACAACCCAATATGCAATCACTTTAAAATTCATGTGACGAAGCCATAGATGCCTATCTTTTGAGTTACAAATTATTTCTGACTGGGGCAGAGAACATTTTGTTTCTTTCAATGCCTCCAAGACCCAATTTCTCCCTCTATCTACCCGTCGCAATCCTCCACAAGAATATCAATCACTCTTCAACATTACACAAAACAACCCTTCATCTTCTTTCAATACTATTGGTGTATCTTTTTCATCCACCCTTTCTTGGAACAATCTTATTACCACTCTTGCTACCAAACTACACAGAAGTTAGGTGTGTTAAATGGAACACAATGGAATTGTAAATTTTTACGCTAATTCGGTCTTTCGGATATGCAAATTTGGTCTCTACTGTGAAGCCCTCATAGAGCTGATACATTATTTCTTTGCCAACAATAATGTGAATTATGCTTGTTGGCTTTCTGTACACCTCAGAGACATGTAGGCCTAATCACTTGAAAAGGAACACCCAAATGTGGGGAGAGAGTTCTCTGCAGCAAATATTGTTGTCCACAAATCAAACCGACTGTCCTCAGCCATGGTAATAGACCAAGCCCATGCACAGGCAAATGTTGTTATAAAGGGCGATGGAGGAGCCATTGGCCTTACTGAAGATCCATCAGCACTCAACAGATGGATGGTTGCTGGGCCTGAAGTGAGCCGGTTTGTTCAGGAGTATGAAAAGAATGAAGTATGAAGGAGTATGTCAAGAATGAAGTTCAACAAGGGAACATCATGATCAGACAAAAAAAGGCTCAAAAAGGTATTCTTTGAGAGTAGAAAAGGTAACTACAGTTATACAGGAGTTTGCTAATCCTTTTCAGGAAGAGTCAGATGACCTTCTTACCCTTGACACGAAGGACATTGCCCATCTTGACAATGATGTGTTAGTAGCCACACACTATGAGAAAGGTGCACATCATGTCATGCATTCATGAAAACACTTGAATCCTAGGTTCAATACACATTTGAACTGCCAAATAAGAAGAACAAAGTTAACTTTTTCAAAAGAGAAGCACATTCAAGCAGCCCTACTCAAAGCAGCTCTATGATATTTTCTCAACTTTTCATCTCTTGTCAAAGAAGGAGGTATGACTTAATATAATTATTTCAGCATACAAACAATCAATTACCTGCCTCTCTGAGTGACAGTGGACAGCTTCATGTAACCAAAACATCTCAACTGGCTGACATTCTTGAATCCTAAGTCAAGATGCCAGATCTTGAACTAGCGGCAGTTACTATTGTCATCGATAGCTCAGCATTAGTGAATGCCTTGGCACCCTGAGGATCGAAGACTTTTGGTAAGTATGCCGTGCAAGATGTTATTCCTGCAGTAAAGGCTTATGCCACGAAGGACAATCGCTCAGATATAGTTTTTGATGTTTATGTTCCATCTAGTCCGAAAGCTGAGGCAAGAACAAAGCGAGAGCAGGGAATGAGAAGGAAGGTGACATAATTCACCAAAACACTTAAGAATTGGCACAACTTTCTACTAGACAATACCAACAAAACGGAGCTCTTTCATTTTCTAGCAGACAAAATTCATGGCGTCCAAACAACAAATACGATCGTCGTGACCAAAAGAGATAATGCACAGTCCAATCAAGCAATGTCTAATCAATGCATCTCCCTGTACTCATGAACAGGCATATACACAAATGTTTGTGCATGCATAAGATTCAGCCCTAAATGGCAACAAGGTAATGATGATTAATGCAAATGACAGACGTGATTGTAATAGCAGCATCATGTTTTCCATCCCTCAAAGAGCTGGGTCATGCAAAACTGTGGATTGCCTTTGGCCAAGGAGGAGACCTGAAATGGATCCGCATTCATGAGATCTGCTCTGTACTTAAGCAAGAAAAACCAAGAGGAATCCTGTTCCATGCTTTTAGTGGTTGTGATGTAGCATTTTCAGGCAAAGGAAAGAAGTCTGCTTGGGACACTTGGAAGTCGTCTTTTCGAACCTTAGCCAACATCCACCAGTCATTGATGACACTGATATGCAGACTTTAGGTAAGTATGTAGGCACCCTGTATGGCAGGTCAAGTACTGCTGTAGGAGTTAACGAGACATAACTGGACTTGTGTGCCAGGACACAATGGACATATAATTCTATTTTACCAACATGCAAAATGTGCTGCCTACCAAGTAGGATGCGCATGGAGTCAGGTTGCTGTATGTGGGCCACAGTACCTGAATCCTATTGACTGGGGGTGGATAAAGGTTTGCTGGACGATTCTCTAACCTATTGCAAAGTGTTGCCAACAGCAGACAAAATGCGGATGTAAGACCGAATGCCATGGAAGATGCAAGTGCTATCGGTTTGGCCTGAGCTGTGTTACGCTGGCCAGCTTGCTAAAATGTGCTCGTACTCGCTAGCGCTCGCCAGGGCAGTGAAATGGGCTATAATAATCGTAGAACGATTTTCTTTCTTTCTTAGTATTCATGTTGTCACAGCCAGATCAGTGGTGGTCTTTATTCTTGTCTGTGACACTTGGAAGTATTTTATATCAGTGATAGAGTATAAGATGTGTAGTGTGAAGTTAAGGAGAGAGAGAGCGGAGGAGGCAGCGAGGTTGTATTTTGTGCGTGTGTATGTACGTGTGCCTTCCCTGCTCGGGCGGGGTTTCCCATGCTCTTGATTGGCTGGCGGGCCTGGCGCGTCCTAGGACGCTTGCTTTTCATGACGTAGTGGCCTGTGATTGGGTGCCGCTGTCCTAGTGTTGGTGCTGGGGGGCTCCTGCCCGCGTGTCTCTTTAGAGCTTGGCATGGTGTGCTTGGTCCTAAACGTCCCTTGCAATCTGTCCCCAATCTAACCCCCTGTACTACTGTTTCTCTCTCTGAACTTCTTCTTTTCCATTACTTCTCCTCTTTATTCAATTACTTATCCCTTCTGGTTCTGCATACGACTTCCATAGTCGGCCAGTCGTATTACCAGCACCAGTTCTCACATATATGTTTTGCACTAGCTTTAGGGATTATTAGTCATAGTCACATGGAGTCATATTATCATTGGATGCTTCTAATTGTTGAGTTGTTCTTTGTTACTATTTAATGCTAGACAGTGGAGGGTATCTTTAGTCGTTGTCTGAGTTATGTACATGGCAAGTCAGAGCCTGTACGACTTCGACGGAGCTAGGTGCCTGTAACCCTTGTGCATATTTTTCCTTTGCGAGTGTAGCAGTATAGAAGCGAAGGGCTTTTGCCTACACTTGTATGCGTGCTACCTCATTTTGGTGACCTTTGTGGAGCGCCAGGGTAAGGCCAGATACTTGAGATCTGGACTTACCAAGAGAGCCTCCTAGTCACTTAACGTAACATAAGGGAAATCTGTTCAAGGGGAGACAGTAGGCTACGAGCATGCTTGCGCTCTGCTTAGCCTCCTGGTACCTTTTATGCCGCTGCTAGACTTTATTAGTAATAAAGACAGCATTGTGTTTATTAACTTTAACTGTGTATGCTTTAGGAATTATTCACGTATTATTTTAGCCTAGGTTGATGCTTGGTGCACAACCCAGTATGGCTGTTACTTTGGCTAAGGAAGTACTGTTTTAAGTGGTTATTATTAGCGCTGTCACAGAGTTGTTGCACTCCCTTGTTTTATATATATGTATCCTACTTGTTGGTGTATTTAAGATACACGCTTCGGTGTCCTGCCCCTGCATTATTTCTGTTCTATATTAACGAGCATCTTAGAGCATCAGACGTTTTCAGAAGATTCCATATCTGATTGCTGTAGGACTAGACTTCCAGTGTTTTCATAGAGCATTGAAGAGTTTAGTGTTGAGTACAGACTCACACTAAAGTTAACGTAAGCATATACTTCTTTATTAAATCTTGTTATAGTTTATTTAAGCATTGTTATTACTTGAGAGCATTTTATTAACGTAAAGTACTCCTGATGTGAGTATGGCTTTGCCGTCACCGGAAAGCCTTTGTAGAAGTGCACTAAAACCCAGTTAATTGATACCCCGTTATCCAGTAGATTAACTCTGGAGGGTTTTAAGTGTTTTGTTCACCGGCGTAATAGTTCGAGGGTTTGGAATTAGCGTTGTGTTGTTGCAGATATAGCCTATCATCTAGTCCATTATTAAGTGCCCTTGTTTATTTCGTAGTTCCGGTCATAACAAATGGCGACCTTAGACCAGTATATAGTGAACTGAATATTGCATTTTTTTTTTTTGGAGAAATGTTATTGCCATTTGGGGTTGAATTTATTTCTCGCATTGTTGGCAGTGGACATTGTTTTGAGGATATATAGAACTTGTTGGAGTTTATTGGTGACCTAGTATATATTGCGCTCAAGAACATCTTCGAATATTTTTTGTGAATAAAGCTACGTGAGAGTTTGGCTACTTTTGTCTTGACTTGAGAATTTTTTTGTTAACTCCATCATGTCACTGGACGGGTCTGAACATAGTGAGGGCACAGTGCGAGAGACAGGCGAGGAAGTGGAGAAGGTGGAGTTGTCTAACGGCGTTCGGGTGGTGAACAATGAGGAGGATGCTCAGATTTTTTTTGGAGGAGCCTGTGTCGGCGGACCGGGTGTCGGGGCTGGACCGGTACGGACTGCAGTGTGTAGCCACGGTCTTAGGGTTTTCCGGTAATAGCGGTTTGTCGAGAGGTGAGCTGGTTACCTGGGTGCTCGGTGGGGTGCATGGGGCTCCGGGTGGAGCGGGACCTGGGGCACCTTCGGCTTAGCCCCCATTCCACTCGACTCCTATCATGGTGCCCCCTCGGGTTCCGGAGCCGAGTACTTTCCCGCAGGCCAATGGCCGCTGGCGGTTGGGTATGCCTCTAGGTGATTCACGGGGTGGGTCCCCAATAGCAGCACCCCCTCCTCAGGAGTTTGTCTTCCGAGATGTTGTTTCAGCTCGAGCTCGCCAAACTTCAGCAGCAGGAGCGAAAGGCTAAGCATGAGGCTGAGCTCGAGCAGTGAAAGCATGAGGCTGAGCTCGAGCAGCGGCAGCGAGAGGCTGAGCTCAGGCAGCAGCAGCAGGAGTGACAGGCTGAGCTTGAGCTCGAGCAGCGGAAGCATGAGTCTGAGCTCAAGTATAAGTATCAGGCTGAGTCTGCATGGTATTGTGCCGATGTTGATCTAGAGAAAACTCGTGTAGAGGTGACAAGGAACCGTGTCATCCAGGGGGTTCGAGCCCATGACCAGTCCCTGTCGCATCTACTAAAGTTGGTTCAAGTGTTTGATGAGTTAGGAGTTACCAAATTTGTTCTCCGGTTCGAGAAAAAGTGCCAGGAACACCAATGGCCCGAGGAGAAGTGGGCAGCCCTTGTTTCGTCACGTTTGACGGGGAAAGCACTCAAGGCGCATGATGCTTTGCCCCTAGATTCCTGCGTGAATTATGAGGCGTTGAAAGAGGCTGTCCTGAGGGCGTATGAGTTGCAGCCAGAGACCTATAGGCTGAAATTTAGGGCTGTTCCCAAAAGAAAGGAGAGTACTTTCCAGGAACACGCTAGAGAGCTGTCAGATGCATTTGAGAATTGGTTAAGATTGGAGAAGGCAACTACTTTTGATGCAGTGAAGCAATTAGTGTTGTTAGAGCAATTTATTAAATACTCTTAACCTGAAAGAAAAGCAACCAAAAACTCTGCAGGAGGCGGCTCAGATGGCTGACCTCAGGTTGTCATTGATTCGTGGGTGCGGGTCTGCACAGAGAGCTGAGGCAGGTAACCAGGGGCGTACCACTTCACCCCCCCGAATTAAGGACACAACTAATTATCCATTTAAGAGTACTGGTGCCAATTTTGATCCCAAGTCGAAACCCTTCCTGTTAAAGAAAGGCCAGGGCCCTTCCTCACCTCAGAGGAACTCCAAGAGCGAAGTGGAGTGTTTCAAGTGTCATGAGAAGGGGCATATTGCGTGCTCATGTCCGAGCACACCGCCTACAGCAGTGGTGTTACTAGTGAGCAACATCGGTGTGTCTTTGAGGTCTTCCGCGTTTGCCCGGGGTAATATGTCGGTTGCGAAGTAACAGTCGGTGCAGAAGCAGCAGGAGGGCTCGTCACCCGTCCGAGATGTTTTTTGTGGTCATAGGGGGCACGGCACTGTGAGCTGGGCTGGTGTGGAGCATAGGCTTGAGTTTCTGCGTGATACGGGCGCTTCCCAGACACTTATTAAGAACTTCACTGGCTAGCCTATTAACGTGGCTCGGGTTGTGGTGGTTCAAGGCATCAATGCTACGCGGTCTTACCCGCTGGTCAGAGTAGAGCTTGAGGTGGACGGTGTGACACGAGAGTTGGATGTGGGTGTTGTGGAGAAATTGCCAGTTGAGGGGGTCGACCTCCTTCTCGGTAACGACTTTGCGGTGCTCAGTTCCGAGGATCCACCCTTAGTCGTTGCCGAGAGGGCGGTCGACACGAGTAGGGAGGGGCAAGAGGGGCTCGAGAGATCTCAGTCCACTCAGGTGTCACAGCCTAGTACCCAAGTTTCAGACCAGCGTCGGAAGGGTCGGAAGGAGAAAGTCAACGCTGGTCGGGTTGAGAGTTTGGACTCAGCGACACTCCTTGGTGACTCGGTACTTGACCCAAATGTGAGCTCCGGAGTGGCCCCAGAACCTGTCCCCCCTAGTGACATGGTAGGGCGTGATGGCACTCTGCGACAGAGTAGTTCCCAGGTACAACTAGAAGATCTTAGTCTTGAGAGTTGTGGGAACGGGGCTATTGAACTCGACGAGGACGGGAAGCATGTCATGTGAACCTGTTAAAGGAGTTTGTGAGGCAACCACCTGAGCAGCCTACTGTCCCTGTGTTGGTCTGCAGCGGCTAAGGTGGAGAAGGAGAGGGGGACAGTGGGGCACAGGTGGAGGAAAGTTGGGATTGTTATGTCTCGGCGGAGCAGTGGGCGGGGGACACGAGTTGGGTGGCTGTGGAAGCGCTTGAGCACCTGCCTGAGCAGCAGTGTGCAGCGCTTCAGCACCCGCTCGGTTCATACCCCACTGTTTGTGCCGAGCACCCAGGCCTCACAACTCATGCAGTGCACGATGTTCCGCTGACAGGTCACTTGAGTGTGAGTAAACCGTTGGCCTCGTTGTTTCAGTGGTTCAAGGTGGGCCACGAGGCTTTGGCATGGTTGTCAGTTCAGGGTCGACCCATGGCTACTAAGGGTGGTGGTCAGAATCAGGACATTGAGCAGATTGGTGAGGTTGGCTGTGGAGTGGATGCGCCCGGTCGTCGCATAGCCTCCCAATGCTGCTCTAGTCGAATGCAACAGCCCTACCATAAACCGACTGTATCTGGCCGTGTCGCTGAAGGCGGTGATGCTGCGCAGGCAGATGTAGTTGCAAGGAATGCGGGGGTGCGCATGTACGGTATCGGCGGGGAGGCATTAGCAATTATGAACTGTGGGAGTGACTGCACAGGTGGTACAGATTGTCCCTCTCATGACCTGTCTGTTCTAGGGACAAAGGTGGAGAAGGAGGGAGATTATAGTGTAGAAACTGCGGTCCTGGCTGGGTTGTGGGAGAGCAATGAGCATGTTGTTCTTCGAGATAAGTTGCAACCTCTTGTTTCTAAGCGCCAAGAGAAGTTGCTTACTAGGCTGTGGCAGTACGTCCGGATGGTTGTTGATTCTCCAGGCCTGATGTACAGGGTAGAACCCGACATGGAGGCTGAAGACAGTGCAAGGTTCAAATTGGCTCCGTACCGTATAAATCCTGCTCAACAGCCTGTTGTGAAAGCAGAGCTGGACTACATGTTGGAAAAGGGTCTGAGGGATAAGGGATATCGTGAGTGGTCGTTGCCAGTAACTTTGCAACCTGAGTTAAGTGGTAAGATCCATGTGTGTGCTGATTGCAAGAGTGTTGGTGCATCATCCCTGACAGACGCCTATATCTTATCCAGAGTTGACGACCCCATAGACCGCAACGGGGCTGCCTCGTTTATCACTAAGGTAGAAATAGTGAAAGGTTATTGGCAGGTCCCGTTGCCGGAGAGAGCGAAGAGAAGTGCCAGTCTTGTGATGAACTGGGCAGTTTATCACTGTCAGGTGTTGTTTTGCTGCCGGAACACAAGTTGGATGTGTGGCATGTTAAGGACACTGATAATGTTATGGCTGATTGTTTGTCACGGGAGGGCATGTCTTAAGGAGCACCCTCGCCGTTCAGTCAGTGTTTTTTTGAGAGTGGAGAAAAATTAGGCTTGCCCCTGTAGTGCAATTCCGCCAAAAACACTATTAAAAATAATACAAAAACCTCACATAAAAACTCTTTCTTTTGATTATAAGTGCAGTATGTTGCAGCAAGAGTCTGGGACATTCTGAGTTTTTGTCTTGGTAGGCTAGGCTTGTTGAAGCTTGCTCGTTGAGCGTAATATTGTTAAGTGATACTATTTTTTTGGGGAAGTGATGTGTAGATTTTTGTATATAATGAAGTGTTTTATGTTGTGATTGTGCCTTGTTTTCACAACTTGGGGGAGTAACTGGGTGAGGCGGGGCATTCTGTCTGGTCAGATGTGGCGTTTACCTGAGGTTAAAACGTTCCACATCTTGGGCGGGGTGTTACGCTGGCCAGCTTGCCAGAATGTGCTCGTACTCGCTAGCGCTCGCCAGGGCAGTGAAATGGGCTATAATAATCGTAGAACGATGTTCTTCCCTTCTTAGTATTCATGTTGTCACAGCCAGATCAGTGGTGGTCTTTATTCTTGTCTGTGACACTTGGAAGTAATTTATATCAGTGATAGAGTATAAGATGTGTAGTGTGAAGTTAAGGAGAGAGAGAGCGGAGGAGGCAGCGAGGTTGTATTTTGTGCGTGTGTATGTACGTGTGCCTTCCCCGCTCGGGCGGGGTTTCCCACGCTCTTGATTGGCTGGCGGGCCTGGCGCGTCCTAGGACGCTTGCTTTTCATGACGTAGTGGTCTGTGATTGGGTGCCGCTGTCCTAGTGTTGGTGCTGGGGGGCTCCTGCCCACGTGTCTCTTTAGAGCTTGGCATGGTGTGCTTGGTTCTAGACGTCCCTTGCAATCTGTCCCCAATCTAACCCCCTGTACTACTGTTTCTCTCTCTGAACTTCTTCTTTTCCATTACTTCTCCTCTTTATTCAATTACTTATCCCTTCTGGTTCTACATACGACTTCCATAGTCGGCCAGTCGTATTACCAGCACCAGTTCTCACATATATGTTTTGCACTAGCTTTAGGGATTATTAGTCATAGTCACATGGAGTCATATTATCATTGGGTGCTTCTAATTGTTGAGTTGTTCTTTGTTACTATGTAAATGCTAGACAGTGGAGGGTATCTTTAGTCGTTGTCTGAGTTATGTACATGGTAAGTCAGAGCCTGTACGACTTCGACGGAGCTAGGTGCCTGTAACCCTTGTGCATATTTTTCCTTTGCGAGTGTAGCAGTATAGAAGCGAAGGGCTTTTGCCTACACTTACTTGTATGCGTACTACCTCATTTTGGTGACCTTTGTGGAGCCCCAGGGTAAGACCAGATACTTGAGATCTGGACTTACCAAGAGAGCCTCCTAGTCACTTAACCCGGCAAGCGCGATAGGCCTCACGGAAGGCTTCCTATAGGGAACGCGATAGGCCTCACGGAAGCAAGACCATAAAAAAAGACTTCCAAAAAAAAAAAGGGCCTATCAAAACAAAGGAATTTGTCTCTAGGTGAGATAATTCCCCTCCAGTACTCATCCATGTAAATCTCACCCAACCCCCTCCCCTCCTTCCCCACCTTATTCCCCCCTCCCTCCCCTCCTCAATTATCACCTATTTTTCCTCTTATTATCATCATTTATCGGTTATTTTTCTCTCCCGCGATAATGTAGCCAAGTGGGTTGCAGAAAAGATCGTTATGTAACACCAGACACCGGCCCACACCGCCCCGCTCGTCTCAGTTACCTCACAGACAGCGAGAGAGGAGGGTTGCCTGTGGCTCTCTCTCGCCTGATATTATGACCGGGTGGCCAATATCTTCGTTTTTCACCACCCAAATGCTTTTCCCACTTATTTTAGCACTCTTGAAGGTTCATATATACATCATATATGTAAAATAAAAGCATACCGAAAACAAATAATGCTCTATATTGTAAATATAACGAATTCTGTCAGAATCCAAGGCTAGAAATGCACAAATAACTACCCTAGCCCCTAGGTCTTTTTAGCGCTTGTCAGGTTAATGTAACATAAGGGAAATCTGTTCAAGGGGAGACAGTAGGCTACGAGCATGCTTGCGCTCTGCCTAGCCTCCTGGTATCTTTTATGCCGCTGCTAGACTTTATTAGTAATAAAGACAGCATTGTGTTTATTAACTTTAACTGTGTATGCTTTAGGAATTATTCACATATTATTTTAGCCTAGGTTGATGCTTGGTGCACAACCCAGTATGGCTGTTACTTTGGCTAAGGAAGTACTGTTTTGAGTGGTTATTATTAGCGCTGTCACAGAGTTGTTGCACTCCCTTGTTTTATATATATGTATCCTACTTGTTGGTGTATTTAAGATACACGCTTCGGTGTCCTGCCCCTGCATTATTTCTGTTCTATATTAACGAGCATCTTAGAGCATCAGACGTTTTCAGAAGATTCCATATCTGATTGCTGTAGGACTAGACTTCCAGTGTGTTCATAGAGCATTGAAGAGTTTAGTGTTGAGTACAGACTCGCACTAAAGTTAACGTAAGCATATACTTCTTTATTAAATCTTGTTAAAGTTTATTTAAGCATTGTTATTACTTGAGAACATTTTATTAACGTAAAGTACTCCTGTTGAGAGTAGGCTTTGCCGTCACTGGAAAGCCTTTGTAAAAGTGCACTAAAACCCAGTTAATTGATACCCTGTTATCCAGTAGATTAATTCTGGAGGGTTTAAGTGTTTTGTTCACCGGCGTAATAGTTCGAGGGTTTGGAATTAGCGTACCGTTGTTGCAGATATAGCCTATCATCTAGTCCATTATTAAGTGCCCTTGTTTATTTCGTAGTGCCGGTCATAACAGCTGCAATGCCCTTTGTAGCTGTGTGTGCCACTTCTAAGGTTCAATAAATACACAATGATGTATTCAGATGCCTACTTAACATAAACACAGAATCATCAAGTAAAATGTTATGCAACTCTTGTCAAAGAAGGAGGTATGACTTAATATAATTATTTCAGCATAAAAACAATCAATTATCTGCCTGAAACATAATATATCATAAACCTTCACAAAATAATCAAATAAATCCATACCACAAACCCAGACGTTACGAAATCAGAATCTACATATTTAAAAAACATAGGAATTGACCCCTCAAATATTAATTGTTGACAGTTTATTTTAAGTATATGAAAATAATTGCATCCAGTAGCCATAATTTGGTGGCCATCTTGAAAAATGATGGCATAAAATGATGGATGTTCGGCTGGCTAATGTTAATTTCATAATAAACAGCCTAAATATGAACCACATGCAAAATGTAATGCTTGTGTCACCATCTGAACGATTTTGCACTTAGCCACCCAACTATAAGTTCGAATCCTAGCCCTAGCTATTATATTTGTCATAATATAAACAACATGTCACGCTTAGGAAGCCGGATTTTTATTAAAAGACTGTCTGTCCCCTAAATGAGTTGAGGTTGGGGAAGAACAGAGGCAAAAGTACCAAACACCTCATTTTAACCTCCATTGTGGTAAAGGTGACTCACCTCCTGCCTGCATGGGTTCGAATCTTAGCCCTATCAATTATATATATATATATATATATATATATATATATATATATATATATATATATATATATATATACTGTATATACATACAGGGTGTCCCAATATAGACGTGACAAACTTCAGGATTAGGTTAAGACAAATATTCTAAGCATAAAATGTGTTATGAGCCAATTTCCAAGTTTTACTTGTTACAAAGATATTGCTTGTTAAAAATGGCATTTTCTTAAATGTTTCCTCATAAGGCTGGCCTTGCTGTTTTAGAACCTACCACACCCACATCCAACTGCAATTATTTGATGATGTTATCACCAAGCGATTTTAGTTATGTAAGTTGAAAAATGATTCTAGACGTATTAGCTCACTTTGGACCTGTTGGAAACTATTTTACATGGAAGAGTCCACTATAGCGATGCGGGGGAGAACACTATATAAAACCTTCAATACCTCTTAAATGGTTGAGATTTTGAGTGTTTTTAATAGAATATTCTATGCTTAGTCATTTCTGTATAGTCATATCCTGAAGTTTGGCACGTCTGTTTTGGTACTCTGTTTATATATATATATATATATACCGGTATATATAAATGGTGCATAATATCTATGCATGGTCCTATATTCTTCAATAAACTCAAATATATACCAGTATGTAAAATATCTCCTTTGATCAAATATATTTTTATTGCAGCAGTGATTGTCTACTGAGACATTGCATCGACAATAGGGTGTTTGTAGAAATGGTGGAAACAGTTTTGAGGAAACCAACATAAGCATTATAGTAGAGTCATTTTCAGAGCTTCCGTGACCGTGTTTAGGATACCAAAGTTTCTCAGTGAATTTAACAAGGGCAACTGATGCTAAAAAAAATAAGCCCCCATACACCTCACCAAAATGACGGGAAAGTTGTTATTTTAGATGTTTTTCAAAATGGCCGCCGCCGTCATCATACAAAATTGATAAAGTTCTATTTCTTGAAGTGAATGGCCAAAAATTACAATTTTGGTGTCTATTCCCACTAATTTTGGTGTCAGAAAACCAATGGGATGGCATAATTAAAAAATAATTAATAACTAATTACCAAATAATTAAGAAAATAAGAAAATAATTAAGAAAATCAATGGGATGGCATAATTCATGATTTAGAGTCCCATTAACCTCAACATCTAAGACAAATATGATGTTGGTAAATCCACTGAGAAACTTTGGTATCCTAAACACGGTCACGGATCCTCTGAAACTTACTCAAATAATATAATATATAATTTAAAATGTAAACCAAGAATGTTGACTGATCAATTCCTTCTTTTTCAGGTTTGTTGCATCGAATTTGGCGTGAAGAATCATAAGCATGGAACGTAGAGGAGTTAGTGATGTGCCTGACCCAGGACCTGGATTAAAATGCATATTATATCAACAACCACGATAAAAGTTCAAAAGTGAACTTAGTTAGTTCCAATCTCCATAGGTTAGTAGTGACGTTATTGGAGAGAAAGATCTCCCACGCAACCAAATGTGGTGAAAATTCGAACCTGAGCAGTGTTGAATCAAGTTGATAGGTAAAATATGAAAATTAAAATAGATACTATATATAGGTAGCCTGGAAAGTTCGTTATTTTCCTAGAGTGCCGTATATTCCGCTAAACAGTCGACCAAAAACGGGAAAAGTGGTTAGAGCAGTGAGAATTCTGTTTCATAAGATTATTATTGAAAGTGTTACTTAAAGTTACTTAAAGTTTAAACATATCGAGGGTAAACGAGTGGCACTCCCCCCCCCACAAACCGCGTAACAAACACCTCCTTGTCCTCCAAGCCCCCCCCCCCCCTCTCTCTCTCTCTCTCTCTCTCCCCCATGTAAGGGCGGGTGGAAAAAAAAAAAAACAAAAAAAAAAAAATGTTTACCAGAGACAACTGTACGAGTTGTAAGATGAATATACACATGCACGAAGGCACCACATGTCGGATATGCAAGCAACCATACCACTGGATTTGCATAGGATTGACACCAATAAATGAGGCGTACAATACAAGAGGGAAGAACCTCCATTTCTGCGATAGTTGTTTCGATATCACATGGCAAGTCATACAGACTGTAGAAAATACAGAAGTACAAGATAGACTGAAATATAGCCAAGACATAGCTACCTTTCACAGAAAATGGGGAACTATTGGGGCCTCAGGGCCCATACAAATATCACAACCCACACACGCACACCTTCCCATGATAATGCCCACATTGCCTCCTGCACATCAACACACATCGCCTGCCGAACAACAACCTTTCGCACCCTACATATACACAAACCCTGCCGCACATCTCCCCACACCTCCCCAGACCCAGAAAACACCCACATTAATCCCATCTATGGCCATTGACCACCCTACTGCTGTTGATCAAATACAATTGCAGGATGAACGTAGGATGCAACAAGCCCCCATATCAGGCTCCCCTTCCACATCGTCTCCCCCCTCACCACTGCCACCTGCCCACCTACAACCGACCCGTAACTCCACTCCCCTGCAGGCCTCACCCACCCATACATCAAGCCCACTATCATCCACAACCAGACTTAGCTCACCACATAACCCCTTGCAGCCCCAGCCACACCTACTGGGGTTGTCTACACCAGTGTGCAGATATTATCTGGAAAGAAGGTGCTACTTTGGTCAAAAGGGCGAATATAATGGGAATTCATGTAGATTTGCTCATCCCAAAATTTGCAACAACATAACCAGTCATGGAAAATGTAGATTTGGTGAAACCTGCAAATACCACCACCCATCCCTTTGCAAGACATCACTTGAGAACAAGACCTGCTACAATATGAAATGCCCAGCTTTTCATATTAAAGGGACTTGGAGATATGCTAGACCTAACACGAATGGTAGCCCAAAAAACTATCTAGCTATGCGAGGACGAGACAGAGGAAAAAGGCAAGGAGGGAAAGGGCAGATGAAGATGAAGAGACTGAGGGAGATGGAAGAGCACATAGAACACCTCGAGCACCTCCTGGCCTCCCAAGAGTGGCCAATACATCCCGAAGACTATTAGGTACACATAGTACTCCAAACAATCCCTCCCCAATCTTGTTTGCAAATATCCAAGGCCTAAAAAATAGAACCACGAACAAAGTACCATTTATTAGGGGCCTGCTAGAAGAAGGAAACGCTATATTTGCGGCTCTCACAGAAACTCACATTAAAGATCAGGAAGATAGTGAGGTATGGATTCCTGGTTACAACCTACATAGGGCGGACAGAACGCATAGATCACATGGAGGTGTAGCCTTGTACATACATGACTCACTGATATGTACTGAATTCCTAAATAACAGTAATGAAGTGGTGGAAATACTTGGAGTTAAAATAGAATCCCTAAATTTAGCAGTTATTGTTACATACAGGCCTCCAGACTCATCCCGAGAAGAATTCAAAACCCAGCTCAACAAAATAAAATCAGAAGTGGATACCCTGGGGAACCCAACACCAAATATTATATGGCTAGGAGACTTTAACCTACCAAACATTAAATGGAGACAACTAGAAAACCAGTTAGTGGCAAATAACACCGGAGAAGCAAATACTAATACGAGAGAGCTTTTTGAACTTTGTGATTTTTTTAGTCTTACCCAACATATTGCTGAACCCACACGGGAAAACAATATCTTAGACCTGGTCTTCACTAACAACGACTCTCTAGTACACAGCATTAACATATCGGACACAACATACTCAGATCATAAATTAATTGAGATCAAAACAACCTTAGAAAGTGTACAGACAACCTCAGAATCGAGAACAAAAACCGGCCCCTTCAGTAAATTTAACTTCAATAACAAAAACATTAGGTGGGAAGAGGTAAATCAAGAAATGGAGGAAATAGACCGGGAAGATTTAATGGATAATCTGACACCAGCAGAATGTCTAGTCTTAATAACAGAAACCATGACCCAAATCTGTAGCCACCATATACCTGCAAGACAAACAAAACGAAGAAGCAAACAAGATCGGGAAAGGAGGAGGCTGTACAGAAGAAGAAAATTACTCACACAAAGATGCACACATCAAAATCTACAGGATAGGCAAAAGGTCGAAATAGATAGAGAAATTGTGGAAATTGAACAAAGGCTAAGAATATCATATGAACTACAACATATGGAAGAGGAGAGGACAGCTATTGCAGGTATAAAGGAAAATTCCAAATACTTCTTTTCATACGCCAAACAAAAGGCTAAAACAACATCAAACATCGGCCCACTGAGAAAAGGGGACGGCTCTTTCACAGGGGACAAAAAGGAAATGAGCGAACTCTTAAGCAGGCAGTATGAAATGGCATTCAGTGAGCCTGATGAAACAAAAGTCATCAGAAACCAAAATATATTTTTCATGGAAACCTCCCCCACGGAAACCCCTCAGATGCTGGATATTGATTTCGGTCCAAAAGACATAGAAGAGGCCATTTCCAACATGCCATCCCACTCGGCACCAGGCCCGGACTCATGGAATTCGATCCTAATGAAAAAATGTAAGGAAAACCTCTCAAAACCCCTGGCTATAATGTGGAGAAGGAGTCTAGACACTGGTGACATAGCAGATAGCTTGAAAAACGCAATAATTGCCCCACTGCATAAAGGAGGGAGTAAAGCACTACCAAAAAACTACCGCCCGGTAGCTCTAACCTCTCACATCATTAAAGTTTTCGAGCGAGTCCTGCGAAGCAAAATTTCAACATTCATGGAGACAAATGAACTACACAACACCGGTCAACATGGGTTCAGAGCGGGAAGATCATGTCTCTCACAACTTTTGGAACACTATGACAAAATTCTTAAAGCGCTAGAAGAAAAGAAAAACGTGGATGTCATTTACACCGATTTTGCTAAGGCATTTGATAAATGTGACCATGGTATAATAGCCCACAAACTGAAAGCAAAAGGTATAACTGGGAAAATCGGACGGTGGATATACAATTTCCTCGTAAACCGAAAACAATCGGTAGCAGTAAACCAAGTCACTTCTGAGCCTTCGGATGTCAATAGCTCAGTGCCCCATGGAACAGTGCTAGTGCCCCTTCTGTTCCTCATACTAATTTGCGACATAGATACCAACACCAGACACAGTACGGTGTCGTCTTTTGCTGATGACACAAAATTAAGTAAGATAGTAAACACACAAGAGGACACGGGCCGACTTGCAGGTAGACATGAATGTAGTGTTCCAGTGGACCAGGGAAAACAACATGCAATTCAATGAGGAAAAATTCCAATTAATACGGTACGGAGATAATAATGGTGTTAAAGAAATTACAAATTACTTAACAGAATCTAACCACATAATAGAACGGAAAGACAGTGTGAAAGACCTTGGGGTATTAATGTCTGAAAATATGGGTTTCAAAGTACATAACCAGGTCAAAGTGGCGGCTGCGAAACGTCTAACGGGTTGGATTCTGCGTACTTTTAAAACACGCGGTGAATTGCCTATGATAACGCTCTTCAAATCTCTAGTGCTACCGCGGCTTGAATACTGTAGCGTATTAACATCCCCATACAAAGCAGGTGAAATAAATGACGTAGAGAGTGTACAAAGAAATTTCACTTCGCATATAAGTTCGATAAAACATCTACACTATTGGGAGCGTTTAAGAGCACTGAATCTGTACTCACTGGAAAGTAGAAGAGAACGTTACCTAATAATATACACGTGGAAAATCGCAGAGGGTTTAGTACCAAACCTACATACTCCGATAGTCATGAAATTCAGTGATAGGAGAGGCTGGGAATGAGAAATCCCCCGGATGAATAACAGGGGTGCTATGGGCTCTCTGCGAGAGGGCTGGTTATCACACAGAGGCCCACGTCTCTTCAACAAACTCCCACGGCGAGTAAGAGACATGAGGGACATCTCGTTAGACAACTTCAAGAGAGCCCTAGATGTCGAACTGCAAAAAGTGCCAGACGAGCCTATCCTCGCAAGGGAGCGAGCTGTCGCTTCAAACAGTCTACTGCACCAAATCACCACCCATAACGAGGGGCGTCGCGCTCCTTGGTGCTGCTAGAAGAGCGGCGAACACATCCAAAGGTATCCAAAGGTATCCCTGTGTAGCTGATGATAGTACGGACAAGACATCTGATACAAAGTGGGAGAATCTAAGGAGCAAGTGTTTTCGGTGGAAGGAACTTGATAAATTTCAGCATGCCTATGCAGCAGTGGAGTGGGACAAGGGGCCTAAAGGCCTGTACATGCATAGTAAATGTTACACCCAGATCACAGTAGTAATCGCTATATTCAGCAAGCACAGAATCGTAAACGGAAATCTGAACAGGAAGAAGTTCAAGCATCAACTTCAAGTCAACAACTCCCAGGAAATGTGCCTAAAAAGCTTCGTTCTAGTACTGGAGTGGTTCATGATAAAAATCTCTGTGTGTGGTGTATGAAAGGACCACACAAAACCAGTAATCCTGGCAAGTCCAAACTTTTGCTGCTGTCAACAGTAGACGCATGGAACCGGTTCAAGTTGCATATAGTTTGTCTGTCAGATGAGCCTATAAGAGAAAGATTGAATACCCTACTTGCATCTATCCCAGACAGTCGAACGGCGTTTGGATTGGAAATTCGTTATCATCGTGAATGTTGGCGCAATTATGTCAGCAACCCTCTGAAGGAGTCTTTTCCCGATGAAAAAACAGAGCATCTGCAACATGTTAATCTTCGAGAGGCCCAAAATATCTTCTTTCATCATGTCCGTCAAGTTATCTTTGAAGATCATGAAATCCGTACACTGCAAGGTCTTGTAAAGGATTACAAAGGCATTACTTCAAATTATGGTTACTATTCCACAGCAAAGTCCAGTTTCGTGAAGGAAATTCTGATCAAGGAATTTGGAGATGACATAGCATTTCATGAACGAGGTCAGAAGAATGTGAGTGAACTGGTATATGATGCAAGAGCTGCAGGTTCATATCTTGAGGCTGCAATATCCTTTCTAGGTGTAAGTGACGATCAGCTGGTGAAGAATGTAGCTGGGCGACTCAGAGATCAGATCATCAAAACAAAAACTGTTCCTTGGCCTCCATACATACATGAGCTAGAAGAATATGAAGACCTGAATGATCTCCTATTGACGCTCATCACTTGGTTAAAGCACCCCACAAAGTCTGAAGTCGATGACAAGCCCCAAGTCAGATCAATTGCATCTATTTTGACCAGCTACATCACTGGAAGACGTACTGCATTTGAGACAAACCTAGGTGTACTGCTACATGGTATGACAAAGAGCAGAGAAATGGTAGACATATTACATAAGGATGGCCTGGGAATCAGTTACAATGATGTGCTTTTGCTTAGAGATTTCTGGGCAGTTACTGACCTGAAGCATTCAACTGAGTGTCCTTTTGAACTTTCTGAAGGAACACCGGCAATATGTATAGTCGACAACGATGACTTCAAAAGTGACACTTTGACTGGAAGTTGCCAATCACATCGTACAAATGTCATGTTTGTTCAGCCAGACCTACTTAAGCTAAATCTACCTACCCTAGATGATGATAGACCAGTTGCAAATAGCACCTTGCCTTCGTACCTCTCTGATAGCCTCAAAGAACTTGGGAGCCAGATGCAAAGAATTGAACCATACAAAACAGTCAAGCGTGGTGAACCACCCATCAGACTAAGGATAACGGATGAACAACATCTGGACACAGTTCCTCAAAGAATGAGAGGTGTCATCCATGCAATGGCCCGAGCTAAGGCAGACGGAACAAGACCAAAGCCAGAAGACCAGACTGTACCAGCCTTTTCTGGCTTCCAGGCCACGCTATCACCAGAAACCCAGAAAAGTCAAGCGATTTATCATATGACTTATCCTGATCCACCAAGCAAGACCATTCTCTATGATGCCCTGCGCAAGCTTGCAAAGGCAATTGATGACAAGAAGATGCCATTTGCCATTATCGTCGGTGATCATCCTGTCTATGCATTATTGCTAGAATTGAAAAGTGAGAATCCAGAGATATTTGCTGACATATTGACATTCATGGGGCCCTTTCATATCCAGATGTCTTTCATCAATGCAATCTACAAAAGGTTCAAAGGCTCAGGCATTTCAGATGTACTGGTGGCTGCAGGCGTCATTGCAGATGGATCCGTGGATCAAGCTCTGCGTGGAAAACACTTCAACCGCGGTGTGCGTTGCCTTCGACTCTTCTACGAGGCTTTACTCCAACATGCTCTAGACAAACGTTTTGAAGGTGCCACTCTGTGTGAAGAGATCCAGGCATCTCTCAATAAGTTACACAGTTCAGTAGACCAACAAGAACTTAATGATGAACATGCTGAGTTAGAGAGCAATGCCGATCTCAAGGGGCTCGTTGACTCCCTATTCCAGAACTTAGATGGTGCTCCACTAGCAGAATTCTGGATTTCATTCTTGGAGATGGTAGAGATACTGACTCAAAATATACATGCTATAAGGACAAGAAACTGGATCGAGTTCAAGTCTTCACTGAAGTTTATGCTTCCTTGGATGCATATTTATGACAACGATAGATATGGGCGCCATCTTCCAGATTTCATAGCAGTCCTAGAAAGTCTTCCCCATATCCAAGCACAATTCATGGAGAGTGGCATGTTTGCACAGTCAATGACCGGTAAACCCTACTCATGTGTTTTATTAATTTAGGATACCAAAGTTTCTCAGTGGATTTAACAACATCATATTTGTCTTAGATGTTGAGGTTAATGGGACTCTAAATCATGAATTATGCCATCCCATTGATTTTCTTAATTATTTTCTTATTTACTTAATTATTTGGTAATTATTTATTAATTATGTTTTAATTATGCCATGCCATTGATCTTCTGACACCAAAATTAGTGGGAATAGACACCAAAATTGTAATTTTTGGCCATTCACTTCAAGAAATAGAACTTTATAAATTTTTTAAGATGACGGCGGCGGCCATTTTGAAAACGTCTAAAATAACAACTTTCCCGTCATTTTGGTGAGGTGTATGGGGGCTTATTTTTTTTAGTATCAGTTGCCCTTGTTAAATTCACTGAGAAACTTTGGTATCCTAAACACGGTCACGGAAGCTCTGAAAATGACTCAACTATTACCATGTACCATGCCATGTATCTACATAAAAAAAACAATGTCGCCTTGTCAATCAATCAATGAGGGCATACATCGTGACAGCGCGTAGACACACTCACCCTCCGAGTCCATACTGGACGAGATTCCATGCATCGATCCTATCGCAAGATTGATCGACTTGCGTCAGCCATGAGTTCGGTGGTCTTCCCCTAGGCCTCCTCCATTCCTCTATAGAGACCACCTTGTGAGCAGGTTCAGAATCTGGGACGTGGACCAAATGCTCATATTGCCGAAGTTGGCATTCACAGACCATGCAACTATTGTATCTTGTATCAGTTTCACGGTGTAGTAACTGGTTTGAGACACGGTGTAGTAACTGGTTTGAGATGTAATCATGCCAGTGATAGACCATGATTCTGCGAAGACATAAGTACCAAAGGAGTTGATGCATCTCTTCAACTCACTGTCAAGTGTTCATGTATCACATCCATATAATAAGGCAGGGAGCACCAGTGTCTTGAAGATCTGCAACTTCATTTTCTGTAGAGTTATCAACAATGCCATATACTTTTCTTGAGTGAATCCATAACCATGTATGCTAAGTCCTCACCACATGCATGAACAGATTGCACTTCATCATCCAATAAGTCAGCAAATGCTTGGACTTTTATCTTATTTCAAGAGTTCTAGCAGCTTCGACACCTCATGTAATTACTCGAGGGACAATCTGAGATGTAGCATGCTACAATATTTGATAAAGCATGCTACGTGAATGAATAATGTCACCTTGTCGCAGGCAACACGTTTCCTCATTGGAAGCTACACTCAACATACTGTACATGCTGAGAGACTGGCAGGTCACCTTCTACAGGTTGCTTTGTGATGCCTCAGTGGGGTCCCGCCCTTATCCACTTGCTCAAGGGAAACGTCAGTAGCAACTCGCAGTGTATATGACAAACCTTGTCCTGTGAACTTTACTTGTTTTCAATTTATATAACTGTATCGACCTAACTTCATCCTGACCATCCAAATGAATTTGTCCACAATTATGGAACATTCATAAAATAATTAGTAGGATATTATGGACATACTAGCTGAACCAATGACTACCACTGTGAGTCCACTGATAAGACATTGGCATGATATTTCATAGAGACAGGTGTGTTTTTATATTACCTAGGCATCAAGACTTTCAGAGAACAATATGACTTACCAAAATATCATTTACATATGGAGAGGTAGCACTGCCAATCCTACCAACCGTGTTAGCCAATGCCATGGCACGAGCTCTGTATTTCGTAGAAAAGAGTTCTATGGTGTAGAACCAGATCAAGTGAAATGCTGCTGTGATGGCCATCTTGCAGCTCAACGACAACACCAGCTTGGCTGCCTCGGGCACTGTAATTTCATAGAATCATTAACAATTGTATATTGAAATATACCAATAGCTTCTCTATAGCTTATTAGTGTTATTATAAATATAATTATTGTTGCATAATATATTTATCTTATACACCGGGGGCCGGTGAATAATCTGTAATTGGACCTTCTGCGTGAGCAGAAGTGGACAAGGAGGACAGAGGCACCAGGATCAAAGTGGGTACATGCCCCAGGGCCTCACGTACCAAGACCCTCAAGCGATTGAAGAGCGAAAGAGATATATTGATTGATTAATTGATTGATTGATTGATATTGATATTTTTATTGCCCAAAGGTACATACACAATAAGAATGATGGTACATATTATAATTAGTGTGGCAAGTGCAGCTAGCTAAGAAGTAGTTCATATTAGCTAGGCATATAGGCACAAATAAAATATATGAAGCGGAACAGCACAAAGTTGCTTAACAATCATCAGATGTAATAACAAATATTCAAGCTATAATAATTTGTAGTGGTTCTTACCAAATTACAAAATTTGTATGTGACCTACTCAGTATGCTAAAATAAATTAAAGATAAGGTAAGTTACAATGAAACCCGAGAACTTTCAGTCTTCTACTGTACTTCTCACTTCTCCGCTTGTTCTTCCTCTGTCCAATTGCTTTTATTTCCTACTTTACTCCAGCCATCTGGTCTGGATACATAGAAACAAAACTGTTGCTTTCAGAGACTGCAATTAAATGCTAGTATTGATTAAGGAAGCTTTGTTTGATTTTAGTTTTAAATACAAATAAAGATTCGGAGTGTCTAATAGATGTGTTCAATGTGTTCCACAATTTCGGGCCCCTGAAATGTAGGCTACGTTGTTCATGTGTTGTTCTATACTAAGGTAGTCGTAATGACTCCTCGGTTCCTCGTGTGTGTTAAAATTGTGTCATTAACCCGAAAACAGCGAGGGGAGGGGTATTGAACTAGCTCCCCATGGGCGAGCATATTGGCTCCATTCAGGCCTATAATCGTCATTTTACGATAAATATCGTTATTACTTATTCATATGAGCCTATTTTACCTTCACTATGAAGATAGTAACCTGTAACAACAATAAAACAAGTGAAAATATAATTTTTCTGGTCAAAATCGCGAATATAGATGGACCAGCCCATTCATGAATTATGGAGAAAATTAAGGCAACCCCTCCCTCCCCGAGGCCTCAAGCCACACTGAGCCTACTCATACACACACTCGGTCATGTAACACACCCGCTAGGCACTTTACCCTCTCACGTCCTGACGCAATTTTTGAGCCTATTAGGGATACTTTAAAGCCTTTCTTACCGTCAGGGGTATTTATAAACCTTTAGTTTATTTACTTCAACCTCTGCAGTTGTCTTTGAGTAAGCTGTGGGCAGAAAACTAATTTTGGAGAGGTAATTATAAGAGTGAGAGTAATCTATTTATTATTGCTAATCTGGCAACCTCTGTGTCATAAGGATGTGAGAGGGTTAAGCACATCCTCCACACAGTTTGCTAATGTTTGCACAAAAATATACCAACGAATTAGGGAATAACAGGGAAAATAGGTGATAATTGAAGGGGGAGGAGAAAGGGAGGAAGGAGGGGATGTGGAGAAGTGATATGAGGTATAGGGAAAACAATATATATATATTTTTTTAGTGCTACTGGGCTGTTTAAATGTTTTTTTTAGGCCTCCCTCTTAAGAGCTTTGCCGCCGTCGCCCAGTAAAACCTCTTAAGAGCGTTGCAGCCGTTTATGGGTTAAGTCAAAATTACCATCCATGAGTAACTATTTATTTAGATCTTTATATACAAAACGGACTGCTTGTGAAAAAAGAATATAATTTAATAAACCAAGATCTTTATATATAAGTCCAGTGTGGGCATAATATGATTGATAAGTAATAATTCGTAATATATTTTTTTCTGAGCTAGAAATATGGCGTCTAAATACGTTTTCCTAGCTCCTCCCCAGATAGTAGCACAGTAAATAATATGAGGATAAATTAAAGCAAAATACATTGCGGCATGTAAAAGGAGATTGTAGGGAACTAGTAAGAGGAAGCGAGTTGATGAGACAAAATACTTTTGATTCTTCTCGTTTGAGAAGTGCAGTATGGATGGAGCCTCCCCACACATGTGAAAAATACTCTCCAGATACAGAACAAGAAGCTGTGCAGGGGTGCAGAATCCACAGAGATGGTTGAGCAACCTAAATTTTGGGAAGCTGTTTTTTTGCAAGAATGGTAATATGATCTTGCCAAGAAAGGTCGGATGAAAAAGATACACCTAGAATATTGAGAGAGGATAAAGGGTTGAGTTGAGCATTGTTGAAATATAGTTGATAGTCTTGTGGAAGATTGTGATGGGGAGATAGAGGGAGAAACTTGGTCTTGGAGGCGTTGAACTTGAAAGTAACAAGAGTTTCTCTGCCCCAAACAGAAATAATTTATGGATCAGAAGATAGGGTTTCTATAGCCTCGTCACATTTGTTTTGGGAGTGCTCGCATGCTGGTTGATGTGAAAAACTAGTTGAATAAAGTAAGGTAGAGCCGTAAACATATGAACAAAATGCATATATTGCTATACAAGATAATGAAATATCTCCAAATGTTCGTTAATTTGCTTTAACCCTTATTTAGAGGGCTAGGTGGTCTATTTGACCGTAGCGCCCAGCGTTTTTTTTTAACCCTAAATAGGGTTGTTTACGTGATCATTTTCATGCCTAAATAAGACCCAGAGCGTAAAACAAGTATCTATCCCTGAAAGGGCGTAAACAGAGCTTTCCAATGACACCCGAACCATCCTTGTACGACCATTGGTTCTCTTGCAACGACCGTGCAACACGAGTGCAAAACCCTGTAATTAGGTAATTTCCCTACATAATTCCCTGTGTAGCAAGTGTTAGGGGGGAGGGAAGGGTGGGATTCATATCAGTAGGTCCACCGCGGTGGTGTGGAGCAGTTATAAGGTTACTACGCTCGTCCCACCGCTCAGCTCTCTCTCTCAGCAACATTACGTGCTGAAAATGGCGAACGACGTAAGTTGTGAACCGCCACACAGCCCAAATTCATTACACACGACATAAGTTGCGCGCCGATAGTTAAGGGTTAATATTATGACACAATAATGGCAGGTGGTACCCGAGAACAGCGGCGAACGATTGTGTGTGTGCATGGAGAGGAGGGGGGGGGGGGAGACTGACGTGGCCTATGGAATCGGTCCTCCAACTGTTTTTAGGAATGTTTTTGAGTGTGTTTAGAGGCGATTTAGAATATTTTTCCACACTTAGAGTAACAATTAGAGTACTTTCTCTTTGTTAGGCCGACCACTTGTAGTAAGTGTGCAGCTAAAGGTCTTTTCTTTTCCATTGAAAGTCGCTGCACAGGCCAATCGAATCGGCATATATTTACTATATATACCATTACTTACACTGTACACAATACTTTGATAATAAGACTGGAAAATATGAACATTATCAACATTACCACTGTCCACACTATCCTCCCACAGGAGCAACCAAGAGACACATGTCGGTCTTATCAATCTCAAGTCAAAAACGTCGCCAAACAACTTTCACTCCTATCCCTTCTTCCTCTGCCTTCCCACCTACCACCCCAGCCTATCCTATACCTTCCGACCTACCACCCATGCTTCTATTCCAACCACCCCAGCCTCTCCTATCCTCTTCTCATCTACCAGTCACAATGTCAAACAGATTTGAGATCTTGGTAGAGATGGAAGACGAACCAGAAGAGACCGGGCTCGTTGGGGATTCCATCCTACCGACAGAGTCCCAAATCGACGAAAGAGATTTTGCATCCCAGGAGCCGGACTGGACGACATTGTGGAACCCTTCGAAGATACCACAAAGGATGCAAATGAAAATACCCTTTTTGTCCTCCATGCTGGTTCAAATGACGTAATGCACACCAGATCCGAAGAGCTGATGGAGAAAGATCGCAAGATGATCCAGCACTACAAAAACAAGTCAAGGAATATCATCATGTTAGGCATTCTCCCCAAGATCGATGCACCTGACAAATTCTACGACAAGGCCTACAGCAAAAACAGCTGACTAAAATCTTTGTGTCTGAAGGAAAAAGTTTAATTCATCAGCCTCTGGAATAATTTCTATAACCAGCCTACTCTGTTACGCAAGGATGGCACTCATCTAAACCCTAAGGGTTCAGCACGCATGGGTCGTCTCCTACATGAAGCAGTCCGCAGCCATGGATCAAAAAATGCCATTCGAGAAGAAGAAGCAGCAGCAACATAAATCATTCAACGCCAAGCAAAAAACAGAAGCAACCGAGGACCACCAGCGATTAGGACCAAGGACAGCGAGGACTGAGGACAGCCATGAACATAAATGTATATCCGACCAGAACCAAAATGTTTATTAACCCGTGGAGCCCCGGCTAGTTTTGTAATGTTTGTTCACCAGAACCCGGCCGGTTCTCAAAAAATGGTTTTATTCCAGAAACAATAGCGAAGGGGTTAGGAATGAAGGAAAAACCACGAAAAACCGCTCAAAAAGCTTAAAGAATGGTCCTACAGAGCCCCCGAAAACGTATTTTACAAGAGTAAAAAATTGAAGGCAATTACCCAAAAAAACCAGCTTATTGCGCGCTCACGTGCACGCACGTGGACTTTGAGAGTTTTCAACCATCGGCACGGGTGCGTTGGATACGTACACAGTTCCCATACAAATCTGAGCCCTCTTGAGTGGCTACACCTGAGGTTACGGTCGGCGCAATTAGGGTGACGCGTGTGACGCTCACCGCTTCCCCCAGAACCGCATGGCTTACTCGCTAGGACTCGCCAGGGCAGAGAATATAACTACAGTCTACCTATCATTGTGTACTTTCCTTCTCGAGAAAGCTTGTGTTGCAGACAGTTCAGAACTGTTCTTTATTTTCGTCTGTCACAATCCTTTCTATTTTATTTAGTCAATTGAAAGTATTGTGTTAAGTAGTTGAATGATGGGAAGGCGAGCAGGAGAGAGAGAGAGACCAGGTGGTGTGACTTGGTGGTGAGTGTGGCGCGTGGCTGGCCCCCTTACATAGGCCTCGCGGGATTCGTTGCCTCCTGCCTAACACTGCCTACTAGGCGGCTGCTTACTGGGCGACTGTCGCGCGCCCTCGTGCCATTCCTGCGAACTGGGACTCCAGCCATGCGGTCCCTGGGAATATCCTTGTCAGATCCGTCCCAGACAGCATACTCTAAGCATCTCCCATGAACTGTTCCACACTCTTGTCTTAGAATCTTTCTCTTCTACTGCCTCTATCATTTCCACTACTTCCTCACCTTTTATTAATATCAATCCCCCTCTGGTTCCCTGCATCCACACCTTGAATTGGTGGCCAGACTGTATTATATGCTGGATCTCACATTTCTTATGTACTATGCTAAGGTTGAAGATAGTCGTTGTCTTTTTGGGAGATTGTATTGCTCGGACTGTCTCCATCAATCACTAATGTTTCTACAGGGTTAAATTATGCTAGACTAGGGATCAGGTACCTTGCTATTGGTGTTTTCACTGTGTGTAGGCTACTTTTGAGCTGCATGACACTACGGATTCTGTGGGTTACCTGGGTGGATCTTTTGTCTGTGTACCTTGGAGTTTAGACTGTGTAGTGCGTGAGGGCTGCTTGCCTAATCCACCCAACACTGTTCTAACTCTATTTGCTTTTACTTTTGAGGGTCGCCAGGAGGATACTCGATACTTGTGATCGAGAATCCTCAAGAGAGCACCCCTTCATATTAACGTAATCAGGCCGCACAGACCCAAGGTCCACACTAGGCTAGGAGCTGCCTTGCTCCACCAGAATTCTGTACCTTTGCGCATCCCAGCTAGACTTTATTAACCCGGGTAGACATTAGCTGGATTAGATCATATACTCTTTTATGCATACCCATTATTTCTACACAAGCATTTTGAGGTCTAGGTTGCTGTAGAGAGACACAACCAGCATAGACCGGTTTTGTTAATAGGAGTACTACTTTTTCGTGGCGAGCATTATTACTGTTGCACCGCTTATAATATTCTTGTGTCCAATAACATTATAGGTCCAGCTATTTTGTGTATTTATCCTACACGTGCATTGTCCTGCCTCCTGCTATTTTGTGGTTCCATTTCCGATACGTTCTTCTTAGTAGCATCCGACATTATTCAGAAGATTCCTTGTTCGGTGCTTGAGGACTTTACAACACTTTCTTTCATAAAGGAGTGACAGATATTATTGATTAAAGTAACTTTAAGTAAACCTTCTTCTTGTTTGCATTAGATCACTCTTGTGATTTAATTCAGTTAACTATCTTTTCCTTGTGTACCATAACTAAGCAACCATATGTTATAGGTAATAGGCTGTTTCAGAGAACATCAGACTATAGTAGAAGCACATAGATACTGAGAGTTAAGATACCCCGCTATCGCAGATATAACACTGGAGGGTATATGTGTTCTTTGTTCGACGGGATTATACATCAGGCGTTGGATCTAGCGTTTTCCGTTGTTGCATTTATGCCAGTCTAGTCCAATGTATAAGAGCCACTGATTTATACGAGACCCGATCGTAACAAATGGCAACCTAGCTCAGGATTTGGTGAACTGACATATAATTGCAGGTTATTGTGCAGATTTTTCTCACAGTTTAGGCAGTGAACATTTGTTGATTTTGTGGAATATTTTTTGAGGACATGCAAGAATTATTTTTTTAGCAAAGTAATATAGCACTTAAGCTGTCTCCGAGAATTGTTTATTGTGAATATTGTGGTATAAGAGTTTGGGGTACTTCATTTTTGTGTATCAAAGTGAAAAATCTTCGGTGAGCATCATGTCTTATAGCGGATCAGTGCAGGATGAAGACACATTACGTGATGTAGAAGCTGAGGAGCAGCAGCATGGGCAGGTTGTTAACTTGGTGAACAGTGAGGAGGATGCAAGGAATTTTTTACAATGGCCTGTTACTTCCGACCGGTTGGTGGGTATGAATCGGTACGGTCTCCAGTGCTTAGCCGCAGCTATCGGTCATGTATGTACTAGTGGCATGACCAAGGATGACCTGATAACGTGTGTGCTGGGTGGGGTGACTGGCGTACGAGGTAGGGTGAGTGCTCAGAGCCCTTTGGCCGAGCCTCCCCTTCACTCGACTCCCAATCCTCCTATTGGAGTACCGACCCTGAGCACGCTTCCGCAGGTGGGTAGTGACTGGCAGGGTGGTTTGCCCCTGGGGGGATCACCGGGTATTTCTAACATCATTGCATCTCCTCCTCCTCCTCAAGGTTTGACCCCGGAGATGCTCTTTCGGCTCGAGATGGCAAAACATCAGAGTCAACAGCAGACAGAGCTAGCTAAGATAGAAGAGACAAAAGAGTTAGCTAAGATAAAAGAGAGAAAAGAGCTGGCTAGGATGCAGCAACAGACGAGGGAAGCTGAGCTTAGGACTGAACTAGAATCTACACGATACCGTGCCGACATGGATTTAGAGAAGTCTCGTGTTGAGACGACGGGACAGCGACTCAGTACTGGAAACCGTGCGCATGATCAGTCTCTGTCGCACCTTCTCAAACTGGTCCCTGTATTTCGACGAGTCTGGTGTCACAGAGTTTTTCAATAGATTTGAGAAGAAGTGCCAGGAGCATCAGTGGCCTGAAGTTAAGTGGGCGGCCCTTGTGTCATCTAGACTCGTAGGTAAGGGGCTCAAGGCTTACGATGCACTGCCTTTGGAGTCCTGCGTTGTTTATGAGGAGCTCAAGGAGGCTGTCCTGCGGGCCTACGATCTACAACCCGAGACATATAGGTTAAAGTTCCGGGGTGTGACTAAGGGGCGAGACAGTACCTTCTTGGAGCACGCCCGGGACCTGTCCGACGCTATGGGAAACTGGCTCAGATCAGAGAAGACAACTACGTTTGATGAGATGAAACAGTTGATGCTTCTAGAGCAGTTTTATAAGTGTACGGGCGGCGACTTGACTTTAAACCTTAAAGAGAAGAACCCAAGAGCTCATGTAGAAGCAGCAGAGATGCCTGATCGTCGGTTGTCACTAATTCGGGGGTGCGGCTCTGCACAGAGAAACGATGTAGGCGTTAAGGAGCGTTACCCTCCCCCTCCCCGGAATATGGACACACATAAATTTAAAAGCAATGACACCAAGACTGATCACAAACCTAGCACCGCCCCGTTTAAGAAGGGTCAGGGGACTTTTACACCTCAGTATAAGTCCAAGGGGAAATTTGAGTGTTATCACTGTCACAAAGAGGGGCACATGGCAAAAGCTTGTCCGAGCAGACCTCCCACGGCGACTGTGTCATTGGCTCGCAGCATTGGGGTGTTCCAGAAGTCTTCTGTGTTTGCTGGAGGTATAAGATCAGAGGATGGAGCACCGCCAGTGAAGAAGGATCCGGAAGGCTCGAACCCTGTCCGCGATGCCTTTTGCGACCATAGAGGGCATGGCTGCGTGAAGTGGGGGGGCAAGAAGCACGGGGTACAGCTTTTGCGTGACACAGGTGCCTCTCAGACACTCTTGAAGAATTTCACTGGTAGACCCATAAATGCGGCGCGGGTACTTGTGGTGCTGGGAGTTAATGCAACTAGGTCATACCCGCTTGTTAGAATGGAGCTTGAAGTTGACGGTGTGACTCGCAAACTGGATGTGGGAATCGTGGAGAAATTGCCTGTTGGGGGCGTCGACCTCCTTCTCGGCAATGACTTTGCGGTGCCTGCTTCTAAGGTTTCACCCTTAGTCGTTGGCGAGGAGCCGGCCGACGTGAGTAGGGAGGAACAGGAGTGGGTTGAGAAGTGTCAGGTGCAACCAATGGCGTGTGTTGTAACCAGATCTCTTGCATCCAGGGAGTCACAGCCTAACCAACAGTCTTCAAATAAGCGGAGGAACGGTCACGAGAAGGTGCTGAAAGCTGATACGGTGGAGAGTCTAGTACCAGCAGCGCTTCTCGGGGACTCAGTATTGGCACCGTTATTAGAGTCTGGAGAAGCACCACCACCAGTCACTGAGAGTGTAGAGGCAGGGCTTAAAGAGACTCAGAGGCAGCAACGGTGTACACGGAGAGAGCAACGGGATGCAAAGTTCGATGTTGGGGGAGGGCATGATTTGTTTCGCAAACACTTAGACAGGCTAGCTCCCTCAGATATTCACAAATTGCAGCTAGAAGACCCGGAGGTTCTAAAGTGTAGTGACAGTGCTGTCGAACTTGAGAGTAGAGAACGAATGTTGCGTAGTCTGGAGTTGGCTGGCCGCAATCTGGTAGGCTCTCAGGCCCTCATTAAGGACAGGTACGACCACAAGGTGAAAATCAGGGAGTTTCACGTGGATCAGGAGGTGTTGATACTACTCCCTCATGTAGGTCACACCTTATCCGCAAAGTACGCTGGTGTAGCAGAGAAGCTCTCGGACTTAGATTACCTGGTGGCCACTCCAGACAGGCGTAAGAGGAATCAGTTATGTCATGTCAACCTGATGAAAGAGTATGTGAGGCGCCCACCTGAGCCTCTCACTGTCCCCGTGATGACTTTCAGCAGTCAAGGTGGAGAAGGAGAACGGGACAGTCATGCGCAGGTGGATGACAACTGGGATTATCATGTTTCTGCAGATCAGTGGGCGGGAAACACGAGACAGGCGGCTCATGAGGCTTTGCAACACCTACCTGAGCAACAGCGTGTGGCTGTCGAGCGCCTATTCTGTTTATACCCTACTGTATTTGCGGAACACCCAGGCCTCACTACTCATGAGGTGCACGACGTTGACGTCGGAGACCACCCACCCTTCAAATCAGTGCCCTATAGGGTGCCCCCTATTAAACTTCCGGCCCTCCGGGCGGAGTTGGAGTATATGTTGCAACAGGGACTGATCGAGAAGGGGGCGGTAAAGTGGACATCTCCCGTAACGCTGCAACCTAAGCCGGACGGCAAGGTGCGCTTCTGTGTTGATTACCGCAGGCTAAACGGCTTGACTCCCACCAACCCATATCCTCTTCCCCGGGTCGATGACTGTGTAGACAAGATTGGCAGGGCCAAGTTCTTGACCAAGGTGGACCTGGTAAAAGGTTACTGGCAGGTGCCTTTGTCTGAACGGGCGAAAGAGATGTGTGGTTTTGTGGTGGGTGGTGCTACATATCGTTGTAATGTCATGCCGTACGGTCTAAAGAACGCACCAGTGACCTTCCAAAGCTTGATGAACGAGTTAGTGACTGACATTCCGAACTGTACCGTGTACCGGGATGACGTCATTATCTACGATGACGATTTCAAGAGCCACTGAGAACATATAGAATCCCTATTTAAGAAATTAAGCGAGGCAAACTTGGTGGTCAACCTGGGAGTGTGATTTTGTGCGGGCTACCGTGCAGTATCTGGGGTTCATGGTGGGTTTGGGCCAGGTGTGCCCCCCACAGAACAAGATATTGGCTATAAACCACTTCCCCAGGCCGTCCACCAAGAAGCAGATCATGAGGTTTTTGGGCATGATTGGTTACTACCGCCGCTTTATAAAGGGCTATTCTACTGTGCTGGCTCCTCTGATGGACCTATTGGCCAAAGATAGAAAGTTTAAGTTGGGGCCTGAGTGTGAGAGGGCTTTTTTGCTAGTAAAACACCTGTTGTGTACTCACCCAATCCTCAGGGCCCCGGACTTTAGCCGACCATTCCAGCTGGCAACTGATGCCAGTGGTGTGGGGGCTGGTGCCGTTCTGATGCAATCAGACGAAGATGGGCTGGAGCACCCAGTCTGTTTCTTCTCAAAAAAGTTCAACTCGGCGCAGAAGAACTATTCAGTAGTTGAGAAGGAACTGCTGGCGATTGTGCTAGCGCTCAGGCACTTTGAGGTGTATGTTCCAGCCTATGGACCAGTTGTGGTGATCTACACCGACCATCACCCCCTCAAGTTCCTGAATCAATTCCATAACCGGAATATGAGGCTGACCAGGTGGTCATTAATGTTGCAGGAATACAACCTAGACATACGCCATATTGCCGGTTCTGAGAATGTGATTGCAGATTGCTTATCGAGGGTGGAAGACCCGGAGTAGATCATCACAAGGGTAGCCTCCTACTTTGGTTTGATTAGTATGTTTACGTCTGGTGCTTGTTGGCTCGCGTGTGTAGCCCAGCGTATTGGGTCGTAAAGTAGGAGTTGCTGTGTTGGTATAGAAGAAAAAAACTAGGCTTGCCCCTGTAGTGCAGCCGCCATAAACATATTAAAAATATAAAAATCCTATAAAAACTCTTTCTTTGATAGTTAAATTTTGTTTAAGTATGTTATAGCAGAAATTCTGAGTTGTACTCCTCTCAGAAGGCTGGGCTAGTGATGCTAGCTCTTATGAGCATAACTATGTAATTTAATCTATTGTGTTGGGAAGGGTTGTTCATTTTTATAATGTGTTATTTTGAAGAGAACTGTGCTTTACATTTCATTGTCGCTGGGTGGCTAGGAGTGGCGAATTTTGTATTGGTTCTGCGTGTCAGATTTAGAGCTCATAGTTGGAGCCTCTTAAAAATCTTGGGTGGGGTGTGACGCTCACCGCTTCCCCCAGAACCGCATGGCTTACTCGCTAGGACTCGCCAGGGCAGAGAATATAGCTACAGTCTACCTATCATTGTGTACTTTCCTTCTCGAGAAAGCTTGTGTTGCAGACAGTTCAGAACTGTTCTTTATTTTCGTCTGTCACAATCCTTTCTATTTTATTTAGTCAATTGAAAGTATTGTGTTAAGTAGTTGAATGATGGGAAGACGAGCGGGAGAGAGAGAGAGAGAGAGACCAGGTGGTGTGACTTGGTGGTGAGTGTGGCGCGTGGCTGGCCCCCTTACTTAGGCCTCGCGGGATTCGTTGCCTCCTGCCTAACACTGCCTACTAGGCGGCTGCTTACTGGGCGACTGTCGCGCGCCCTCGTGCCATTCCTGCGAACTGGGACTCCAGCCATGCGGTCCCTGGGAATATCCTTGTCAGATCCGTCCCAGACAGCATACTCTAAGCATCTCCCATGAACTGTTCCACACTCTTGTCTTAGAATCTTTCTCTTCTACTGCCTCTATCATTTCCACTACTTCCTCACCTTTTATTAATATCAATCCCTCTCTGGTTTCCTGCATCCACACCTTGAATTGGTGGCCAGACTGTATTATATGCTGGATCTCACATTTCTTATGTACTAGGCTAAGGTTGAAGATAGTTGTTGTCTTTTTGGGAGATTGTATTGCTCGGACTGTCTCCATCAATCACTAATGTTTCTACAGGGTTAAATAATGCTAGACTAGGGATCAGGTACCTTGCTATTGGTGTTTTCACTGTGTGTAGGCTACTTTTGAGCTGCACGACACTACGGATTCTGTGGGTTACCTGGGTGGATCTTTTGTCTGTGTACCTTGGAGTTTAGACTGTGTAGTGCATGAGGGCTGCTTGCCTAATCCACCCAACACTGTTCTAACTCTATTTGCTTTTACTTTTGAGGGTCGCCAGGAGGATACTCGATACTTGTGATCGAGAATCCTCAAGAGAGCACCCCTTCATATTAACGTAATCAGGCCGCACAGACCCAAGGTCCACACTAGGCTAGGAGCTGCCTTGCTCCACCAGAATTCTGTACCTTTGCGCATCCCAGCTAGACTTTATTAACCCGGGTAGACATTAGCTGGATTAGATCATATACTCTTTTATGCATACCCATTATTTCTACACAAGCATTTTGAGGTCTAGGTTGCTGTAGAGAGACACAACCAGCATAGACCGGTTTTGTTAATAGGAGTACTACTTTTTCGTGGCGAGCATTATTACTGTTGCACCGCTTATAATATTCTTGTGTCCAATAACATTATAGGTCCAGCCTTTTTGTGTATTTAGCCTACACGTGCATTGTCCTGCCTCCTGCTATTTTGTGGTTCCATTTCCGATACGTTCTTCTTAGTAGCATCCGACATTATTCAGAAGATTCCTTGTTCGGTGCTTGAGGACTTTACAACACTTTCTTTCATAAAGGAGTGACAGATATTATTGATTAAAGTAATGTTAAGTAAACCTTCTTCTTGTTTGCATTAGATCACTCTTGTGATTTAATTAAGTTAACTATCTTTTCCTTATGTACCATAACTAAGCAACCATATGTTATAGGTAATAGGCTGTTTCAGAGAACATCAGCCTATAGTAGAAGCACATAGATACTGAGAGTTAAGATACCCCGCTATCGTAGATATAACTCTGGAGGGTATATGTGTTCTTTGTTCGATGGGATTATACATCAGGCGTTGGATCTAGCGTTTTCCGTTGTTGCATTTATGCCAGTCTAGTCCAATGTATAAGAGCCACTGATTTATACGAGACCCGATCGTAACACGCGCCAGACGCGTCTCTGGGGCTGTGCGTTACATACATCGCCGACGCGTCAGACGCGTCGCTGGGGCTGTACGGGTTAAAGAGTGTTCCGCGAGTTCTAAAATCACAAATTTAAAGGTTCTCTATGCAAACTCTCATAGCATACGCAATAAATGTTCATATTTAGAGTAACTAGTGTTTACAGAAAATTATGATGTGATTGGCATAACAGAATCTTGGCTCAATATAGAAGACAGAGACTTTTTAGCAAAGTATTCACTGCCCGGTTATGTAATGTTTGAGAAAAGCCGAATAAATAAAAATGGAGGTGCGTTTTACTTTTTTTCAAAGAAAGTCTTAACCCGACCCTTTTTTCAAAACATCAAATTGTGAACGTCGACACATCTGTTGTGCTAATAAAGAATAATAAAGGTACAAAAATAATACTTGCATTAACCCATTCCCTGAGGGTGATGTTCCTGAATGCATAGGCATTTTACAGCAATTTCCAGGCTCTAAAAGCCTGTAAATGCCGTAGAAATCGAGTGACAGTGGGCGGGAGCGTGAGGAACCCACCTCCGACCCTCAGAGCAGCCAGCCGCTCACTGAGGGAGACTGTGTCTCGCGCAGTCTCCGCGCAGCAGTCTGTCTCACAACAGTGATGCCGAGCGAGCGAGAGCTAATAATTAGCGAGTTTTCCCGAATTTCTATGGCAACGCTGCGGGTGAACCCCGCCACCTACGAAGCTCGTTGTGGTCTCATTTTGAAGCTATTTTTGCCTAGTTTTTGGCAGAATACAGTTAATTTAATGCAGATGCTTGATTAATCATTCAGGAATTCCTGAATATTCCATAAATAGCGCAAATATACCTGCAGCGTAAGTATTAATATACAGACCTCCAGCTCAATCAGTGTAAACTGACCGAGAAATTTACGAACAAATTGCAGATGTAAGTAACTCACATGATACCGTAATTTTTGGCGACTTTAATTTACCTGTAACAATTGGGGGGCGATACTCTTACTTCACATTCTGGACATGACTTGTATGCGAACTTGCAAGAGAGTTCGCTCTATCAATTTGTTAGATCGCCCACCCGTGGTAATAACATTCTTGACCTTGTACTTGCAACAAAAGAAGAATTAATCGAAAATTTGAATGTTGGTGATGAATTCAGTAACAGCGACCATCGTACTATCAATTTCAGTTTACAGTTTACTTGTAACGAACCAAATAGCAGCATCAAGAAAGTCGCTAATTTCAAGAAAGCAAACTTCCGTTAACTTAGAGCTATGTTTAACGATACTGACTGGAGCTTTCTAAATAACAATAACGACATAAATACAACTTTATTTTATTCCCCCCTCAGTTACGAACCCATCTGTCCCCTACTAACTTCCTAATCCTGCCACGGAAATTAGTTCCAGGGCAGTAGTTCCCTTTCCAATGTTCCCTTACCCTCTCTAAACCACTGTTTGGACACTTGATCCTCAGTGTTTTGGAGGACAAGCAGCCTAGAAGGGTTACTAGAAGTGTTGTTGCTTGATTTCCTTTGTATTCCTTTGTACTCCTCTGCCTTCCCACCTACCACCTATGCCTCTCCTATTCCAACCACCCCAGCCTCTCCTATTCCATCCACCTCTTCAATCCCATCTACCACCCCGGCCTCTCCTCTTCCTACCACAAGCTCTGCTGCCAGCCATGATGCTTCAACCCCCAACCTTTCCCTACAACTCGCTACCTTGAATGATCCTCTCCTCTCCCCAGTCACAACTCCTATCCCAACTACTTCAGGAATGCCCTCTGAACTCTCCACTAGGTGTCGATTGTGACTTGTTTTGGCAACCCATGCGGCACCATCACCTCGTAGCCCATCTTGCCGTTGAGGTTCGAGCACTCTGCAACAAGCTCTGCCCTCCTCCCCAGTCTCTCCAGATGCTCCGGGCTCACTGGGCTCTCGCCAGTCAGGTGACTCGTGAGAGGCCCAGGTCTCGCCTGGCGATTCATCGTCCTTACCCTCATCATCACCGGCCATGCCTGGACACCAATGTATGCCGGTTGGCCGTGCTGCTGGTCCAGCTGGTGCTCCGAGAGCTGCAAGATGGGCTGGGCACGCTGCTGGGCGCTCCAGTATTCGGACTCGGAGAAGAGTGCACCCAAGTCCCCATGTTAGTGCACGTGTGGCTGCAAGTGTGCCAGCAAGAGCAGCACCATGTCCTGACCCCTTTGGGTGGGTCGACTGTGGTGATAATGAATTCGCCGGAACTGCGCCCATCTTTGACCACACAGAACAGACGCCTTCCCATGTAGTGCGGATGACACCCCCCTATAATACTTCTGTGTGTTCTTTGATGACGCACTCCTACAAAAAGTTGTGAAAGAGATGAATCGCGAGACAGGTTACATTGCCTACACGATGGTCTCGCCCCATATGCGAATGTGATCTCCCCTGGACATCCCTGAACTGCTAATGTTTCTAGCCCTGACCATGCTTATGCCACACATAAAAAAACATAATCTCTACGACTACTGGCTAGTAGATGATATTATTGCTACACTAGTGTTCGGCAAGTTCATTGTCAGGGATCGGTACCAGTAGATTGTGCGTTGTCTCCACTTCACTGACAACAGGGTCCCCGGTGATGATGATAGGCTATGGAATATTCGTACATTTTTTACCAACGTACGGGAAACATTTGAGTGTTTTTTCAGGCCTGTCAGAACATGGTGATTGACAAGTCCTTGATTATCTTCCGGGGGCGTGTCATCTTCAGGCAGTACAGCCCCTCCTAAAGACATCGCTTCGGGATAAAGTTCTTCGTGGTCTGTGACTGTGAGACAGGATATGTGTTGGACATCATAGTGTACACAGCCAGTGAGACGGACATTCCCAATGGCACCTTGGGCCTCTCAGAGTCCGTTGTGAAACAGTTGATGAGCAAGTACTTGGGTGCCAATTTTTACTGTACACAGATAATTTCTACATGTGTAGCCTACCATACCAATATTTCATACAAGATTGTTGGGCAGCTGTAGTAATCGTGGCAATAATAACTCACATTTAGAAGGAAAAAAAAACAGCACAACGGCAGAAAACTTATTTAATCAAAGAAGCGAAATATATATGAATTTGTAAAATCTATCAAGCTACCTATTGCCAGACGGACAGACGGCATGATGCTCGAAGGGGTGGCCACAAATGTATTGCCCCCAAGCGCCTCTGTCCCCTGTCAGCCGATGCCTCTTCTCCTAACTAACAACACTTCCTCTCATAAACCTCTCAACTCCATCCTTCCACCTCATCCTCAGTCTGCCATTCCCCCTCTATCCCTTCAACTCACTCTCATAGACTTTCTTAGTCATTCTCTTGCTTCCCATACGTTCCACATGGCTGAACCATCTCAAAGTGTTCCTTTTCACACTTTCCTGCATCCTCACCCCACCGCTCTCTCACTTTCCCATTCGTCTGTCTATCCCTCCACGGGACTCCACATGCACTTCTCAAGTAACTAATTTCCACACCTTTCACTCTTGATTTGTGCTTCTCCAACAACGTCCATGCTTCACTCCCGTATGTCAATGTCGGGATTCCACACTACCATGAAATGTTACTTCCATGCAGACCACCCTATTCTTTGTCACTGCTTTAAACGTTCCTAAAACCCTCTTCCACTGTTGCACCCTCTCCCACACTTCATCTTCCATACTCTCATCTTTACTCATCACACTGCCCAAATATTTAACACCATCCGTCGGTGACGGTGTCCGTCATATGATGGGCGCCATTTTGAGGCTATTATGAGCCCTGAGAGAGAGTTCAGCTGCTGGAGAGAGCGCAGGCGGACTCCAACTGCCTGCCACAAGCCGCAGGGACACATTGAGGTCTGAGAGACAGGTCGTACACTCATGTGCAGCATCACACATAGCAAAAATAGCAAAACTTGTCCCTTTTTTCCGATTTTGACCTTTGTTTGCAAAATTGTTGCAAGATAACCAGATGTCGTACAATCATGATTTCGGTGTCATTGGAAAGCTCTATCATTGTACTTTATGGTTGAATAATTGTATTACGCTCTGCCTCTTGCTTATGCATGAAAAAGAGCATGAAATGAAGGTAATTTTGGGCAATTATACCCACAGTGTAGGTGTTAAATTAGGTGACATTTTTCATAGCCTGACCATTCAACCACACGTCACACTCTGTGACTGCACCCATTTCAAAGACCATACCCTTAGAGTCAGTCAGAGAGGAGGGTCACATCCGTCACGGTCCGGGATTTTTCGACTATCCCGCGGGATACTAGTGATTAAACTTCCAAAAAATCACACACAAAAACAAACGTAGTGTCGCGGTTCTGTGAAGTGCAAAATCAAACCGTTTGATAAAATATCTGGAGAGATATACGCGTTTTGGAGAAAAAATCCGTTAACTCCTACAGCAGTGCCACGGCGCTGGTCTAGGACAGGCCTAGGGCAGGCCCATAAGGCGGGTGGAAAGAAGAAGGGAAAGAAAAAACCGTTACGTCCCAAAAGCAAAGTGTTAGCTATATAGTCCTATGAAATCAAACAGGGCTATGGGAAAATAGGAAGCCTAAGTTAAAAGTGATAGTGAACATCGTATATCACGTAAATAAACTAGGAAAGTATAATACAGAGAATTAAAGTCAGGGGAACTTTTAACTTTTAGCTTGGGAACAGGACGTATGCTGTAAACAAAATACCCTCAGTGACCGCAAAGACCATAAACACATATATCCCCTTGCTCTCCTGGACACGTCCCCTCCCCTCCCCCTATACGATTTTACCAAAAGCGAAACTTAACCTCGACAGGAAAGGTTTACCGACAAAACAAATATCGTAAATAATAGCAAACAGAGAAAAACAATATTTAAACAATTAATCAGTGCAGATTATTTCTCGACCATATCGCAGGTTAGTAGTGACGTTATTGGAGAGAAAGATCTCCCACGCAACCAAATGTGGTGAAAATTCGAACCTGAGCAGTGTTGAATCAAGTTGATAGGTAAAATATGAAAATTAAAATAGATACTATATTATACAGGTATAGGTAGCCTGGAAAGTTCGTTATTTTCCTAGAGTGCCGTATATTCCGTTAAACAATCGACCAAAAACGGGAAAAGTGGTTAGGGCAGTGAGAATTCTGTTTCATAAGATAATTATTGAAAGTGTTACTTAAAGTTACTTAAAGTTTAAACATAACGAGTGTAAACGAGTGGCACTCCCCCCCCCCCCCCCCCCCCCACACACACACACTCCCCACAAACCGCGTAACAAACACCTCCTTGTCCTCCAAGCCCCCCCCCCCCCTCTCTCTCTCTCTCAAATGTGGTGAAAATTCGAACCTGAGCAGTGTTGAATCAAATTGATAGGTAAAATATGAAAATTAAAATAGATACTATATATACTGTAGGTAGCCTGGAAAGTTCGTTATTTTCCTAGAGTGCCAGTGAGAATTCTGTTTCATAAGATAATTATTGAAAGTGTTACTTAAAGTTACTTAAAGTTTAAACATAACGAGGGTAAACGAGTGGCCCCCCCCCCCCCCACAAACCGCGTAACAAACACCTCCTTGTCCTCCAAGCACCCCCCCCCCCTCTCTCTCTCTCTCTCTCCCCCATGTAAGGGCGGGTGGAAAAACAAAAACAAAAACAAAAAAACAAACACAAATGTTTACCAGAGACAACTGTATGAGTTGTAAGATGAATATACACATGCATGAAGGATATGCAAGCAACCATACCACTGGATTTGCATAGGATTGACACCAATAAATGAGGCGTACAATACAAGAGGGAAGAACCTCCATTTCTGCGATAGTTGTTTCGATATCACATCGCAAGTCATACAGACTGTAGAAAATACAGAAGTACAAGATAGACTGAAATATTGCCAAGACATAGCTACCTTTCACAGAAAATGGGGAACTATTGGGGCCTCAGGGCCCATACAAATATCACAACCCACACACCCACACCTTCCCATGATAATGCCCACATTGCCTCCTGCACATCAACACACATCGCCTGCCGAACAACAACCTTTCGCACCCTACATATACACAAACCCTGCCGCACATCTCCCCACACCTCCCCAGACCCAGAAAACACCCACATTAATCCCATCTATGGCCATTGACCACCCTACTGCTGTTGATCAAATACAATTGCAGGATGAACGTAGGATGCAACAAGCCCCCATATCAGGCTCCCCTTCCACATCGTCTCCCCCCTCACCACTGCCACCTGCCCACCTACAACCGACCCGTAACTCCACCCCCCTGCAGGCCTCACCCACCCATACACCAAGCCTACTATCACCCACAACCACACTTAGCTCACCACATAACCCCTTGCAGCCCCAGCCCCACCTACTGGGGTTGTCTACACCAGTGTGCAGATATTATCTGGAAAGAAGGTGCTACTTTGGTCAAAAGGGCAAATGTAATGGGAATTCATGTAGATTTGCTCATCCCAAAATTTGCAACAACATAACCAGTCATGGAAAATGTAGATTTGGTGAAACCTGCAAATAGCACCACCCATCCCTTTGCAAGACATCACTTAAGAACAAGACCTGCTACAATATGAAATGCCCAGCTTTTCATATTAGAGGGACTTGGAGATATGCTAGACCTAACACGAATGGTAGCCCAAAAAACTCTCTAGCTATGCGAGGACGAGACAGAGGAAAAAGGCAAGGAGGGAAAGGGCAGATGAAGATGAAGAGACTGAGGGAGATGGAAGAGCACATAGAACACCTCGAGCACCTCCTGGCCTCCCAAGAGTGGCCAATACATCCCGAAGACTATTAGGTACACATAGTACTCCAAACAATCCCTCCCCAATCTTGTTTGCAAATATCCAAGGCCTAAAAAATAGAACCACGAACAAAGTACCATTTATTAGGGGCCTGCTAGAAGAAGGAAACGCTATATTTGCGGCTCTCACAGAAACTCACATTAAAGATCAGGAAGATAGTGAGGTATGGATTCCTGGTTACAACCTACATAGGGCGGACAGAACGCATAGATCACATGGAGGTGTAGCCTTGTACATACATGACTCACTGATATGTACTGAATTCCTAAATAACAGTAATGAAGTGGTGGAAATACTTGGAGTTAAAATAGAATCCCTAAATTTAGCAGTTATTGTTACATACAGGCCTCCAGACTCATCCCAAGAAGAATTCAAAACCCAGCTCAACAAAATAAAATCAGAAGTGGAAACCCTGGGGAACCCAACACCAAATATTATATGGCTAGGAGACTTTAACCTACCAAACATTAAATGGAGACAACTAGAAAACCAGTTAGTGGCAAATAACACCGGAGAAGCAAATACTAATACGAGAGAGCTTTTTGAACTTTGTGATTTTTTAGTCTTACCCAACATATTGCTGAACCCACACGGGAAAACAATATCTTAGACCTGGTCTTCACTAACAACGACTCTCTAGTACACAGCATTAACGTATCGGACACAACATACTCAGATCATAAATTAATTGAGATCAAAACAACCTTAGAAAGTGTACAGACAACCTCAGAATCGAGAACAAAAACCGGCCCCTTCAGTAAATTTAACTTCAATAACAAAAACATTAGGTGGGAAGAGGTAAATCAAGAAATGGAGGAAATAGACCGGGAAGATTTAATGGATAACCTGACACCAGCAGAATGTCTAGTCTTAATAACAGAAACCATGACCCAAATCTGTAGCCACCATATACCTGCAAGACAAACAAAACGAAGAAGCAAACAAGATCGGGAAAGGAGGAGGCTGTACAGAAGAAGAAAATTACTCACACAAAGACCACACATCAAAATCTACAGGATAGGCAAAAGGTCGAAATAGATAGAGAAATTGTGGAAATTGAACAAAGGCTAAGAATATCATATGAACTACAACATATGGAAGTGGAGAGGAAAGCTATTGCAGGTATAAAGGAAAATTCCAAATACTTCTTTTCATACGCCAAACAAAAGGCTAAAACAACATCAAACATCGGCCCACTGAGCAAAGGGGACGGCTCTTTCACAGGGGACAAAAAGGAAATGAGCGAAATCTTAAGCAGGCAGTATGAAATGGCATTCAGTGAGCCTGATGAAACAAAAGTCATCAGAGACCAAAATATATTTTTCATGGAAACCTCCCCCACGGAAACCCCTCAGATGCTGGATATTGATTTCGGTCCAAAAGACATAGAAGAGGCCATTTCCAACATGCCATCCCACTCGGCACCAGGCCCGGACTCTTGGAATTCGACCCTAATGAAAAAATGTAAGGAAAACCTCTCAAAACCCCTGGCTATAATGTGGAGAAGGAGTCTAGACACTGGTGACATACCAGATAGCTTGAAAAACGCAATAATTGCCCCACTGCATAAAGGAGGGAGTAAAGCACTACCAAAAAACTACCGCCCGGTAGCTCTAACCTCTCACATCATTAAAGTTTTCGAGCGAGTCCTGCGAAGCAAAATTTCAACATTCATGGAGACAAATGAACTACACAACACCGGTCAACATGGGTTCAGAGCGGGAAGATCATGTCTCTCACAACTTTTGGAACACTATGACAAAATTCTTAAAGCGCTAGAAGAAAAGAAAAACGTGGATGTCATTTACACCGATTTTGCAAAGGCATTTGATAAATGTGACCATGGTATAATAGCCCACAAACTGAAAGCAAAAGGTATAACTGGGAAAATCGGACGGTGGATATACAATTTCCTCGTAAACCGAAAACAATCGGTAGCAGTAAACCAAGTCACTTCTGAGCCTTCGGATGTCAAAAGCTCAGTGCCCCAAGGAACAGTGCTAGCGCCCCTTCTGTTCCTCATACTAATTTGCGACATAGATACCAACACCAGACACAGTACGGTGTCGTCTTTTGCTGATGACACAAAATTAAGCAAGATAGTAAACACACAAGAGGACACGGGCCGACTGCAGGAAGACATGAATGTAGTGTTCCAGTGGACCAGGGAAAACAACATGCAATTCAATGAGGAAAAATTCCAATTAATACGGTACGGGAGATAATGGTGTTTACCCGTACAGCCCAGCGACGCGTCTGACGCGTCGGCGATGTATGTAACGCACAGCCCCAGAGACGCGCCTGACGCGTCACCCTAATTGCGCCGACCGTAACCTCAGGTGTAGCCACTCAAGAGGGCTCAGATTTGTATGGGAACTGTGTACGTATCCCACGCAACCGTGCCGATGGTTGAAAACTCTCAAAGTCCACGTGCGTGCGCGCGAGCGCTCAATAACCTGTTTTTTTGGGATAATTGCCTTCAATTTTTTACTCTTGTAAAACCCATTTTCGGGGGCTCTGTAGGACCATTTTTTAAGCTTTTTGAGCAGTTTTTCGTGGTTTTTCCTTCATTCCTAACCCATTCGCTATTGTTTCTGGAATAAAACCATTTTTGAAAACCGGCCGGGTTCTGGTGCGCAAACATTACAAAACTAGCCGGGGCTCCACGGGTTAAAGAAATTACAAATTACTTAACAGAATCTAACCACATAATAGAACGGAAAGACAGTGTGAAAGACCTTGGGGTATTAATGTCTGAAAATATGGGTTTCAAAGTACATAACCAGGTCAAAGTGGCGGCTGCGAAACGTCTAACGGGTTGGATTCTGCGTACTTTTAAAACACGCGGTGAATTGCCTATGATAACGCTCTTCAAATCTCTAGTGCTACCGCGGCTTGAATACTGTAGCGTATTAACATCCCCATACAAAGCAGGTGAAATAAATGACGTAGAGAGTGTACAAAGAAATTTCACTTTGCAAATAAGTTTGATAAAACATCTACACTATTGGGAGCGTTTAAGAGCACTGAATCTGTACTCACTGGAACGTAGAAGAGAACGTTACCTAATAATATACACGTGGAAAATCGCAGAGGGTTTAGTACCAAACCTACATACTCCGATAGTCATGAAATTCAGTGATAGGAGAGGCTGGGAATGCGAAATCCCCCGGATGAATAACAGCGGTGCTATGGGCTCTCTGCGAGAGGGCTGGTTATCACACAGAGGCCCACGTCTCTTCAACAAACTCCCACGGCGAGTAAGAGACATGAGGGACATCTCGTTAGACAACTTCAAGAGAGCCCTAGATGTCGAACTGCAAAAAGTGCCAGACGAGCCCATCCTCGCAAGGGAGCGAGCTGTCGCTTCAAACAGTCTACTGCACCAAATCACCACCCATAACGAGGGGCGTCGCGCTCCTTGGTGCCGCTAGAGGAGCGGCGAACACATCCAAAGGTAAGGTAAGGTATCCCACATTTACCTCCAGGTTCTTTTTCTCACAGTGTCTAACATATTTACCAGACCCTAGAATGCCCACTCATTATCACTCAACAGAACTGTATTGTCAGTAAACAGCAGTACAAGCAACTTCCTATCATTGCATTCCCTTATCAGGTGTACACCAACATCTACTGCTTTTCCTTGAATTTCTTTCATGACTCCATCCATATAGATATCAAACAACCAAGGGGGCATCACGCACTCTTGCTTTAACACAAAATTCAGACCAAAGAATTTTCTCTGTTCATTCTCCAAATGCACTGCCACCTTTGCACCCTCATACATGCTCTTCACAGCTCTCAGCAATTTACCAGCTACTCTGTATAATCTCAATACTTTCCACATACATTATCTATCAACTCTGCCATAAACTATCTCCAAGTTCATAAAGGCAGCATTCAACTTGTGTCCCTCCTCCAGATATTCTTCAACAATACATTTGAAGGAGAAAATCTGGTCAACATACCCTCTTCCCTTCCTAAGCCTGACCTGCTCCTCACCTACCAATTTCTCCATTCTCGCTTTCACTCTCTCTTCCCTACTATGCTCAGAGACACATACCCCTGTGTTTGTCACATACGCCTCTCTTCCCTTTACCCTTATACAGGGGGCCCATTAAGTCTGTCTTCCAATCTTCAGGCACACTTCTCTTCTCTCAGGCTAGTCTACACATTTTCCAGACCCATTCACTCACTACCTCATCACTATACCTCAGATTCTCCCCACACACTCCGTCTATTCCTGATGCTTTCCCCATCTTTTGCCTTTTCAAGGCCTCACACACTTCTGATCTGCAGATCCCCAGCTCCTCCTTCAGTACATCTAATCATATCCCACCCATACCCTAATAATAGTAATGAATGTAATATGCTGCTTTAATGCTTAGTTGATCATAATTGCCTACCAAAAAGAACAATGACTGAGCTTCCCAAAGCCATTTATTTGCGTTTGTTGAATTAACTATACATCGCCGACTTTATCACAATAGGAGATTTTTCTTTATCAACAATATTTATATATAGATAACAACAATATTCATACATGTGAAATCGGTACATCAATAATTACTTCAGCCCTACCAACATAATATTTGGTATCATCTCCCATCACAGTTATCCTCTCGTATGGTAAAACTGTAATATGAAAATGAGGCTAGGTGAAGGTATATGTGTATCCACCAACCTTGATATAAGAACATGAGAGCCGCCAGCACAGACATGGAGACTCCACATAACAGATAAAGGAAGATCAGTGACTTCCTCCTGCCCAAGTAGGTCACTGCCAACCACAGAAATATGTAGGCAGGGACCTCCAGCAAACCTCCCAGGAACATGTATATGTAGATGTTGGTACTGGGAAAAGATAGAGATATTTGTTTGTCCTAATAAATAATGTTTGGTATTTAATATACATATTGTAAATCAATTACAACGTGTCTTGATAAACTCATAAAAGAACACTTTCATTTGAATGTGATAAACGCAGACAACATAAAGAATGCATGGAAATAGTGTTTCTTCATACTAATGCATGGAAATAGTGTTTCTTCATACTAATGCATGGAAATAGTGTTTCTTCATACTAATGCATGGAAATAGTGTTTCTTCATACTAATGGTTACAATTGTTCATGCACTTCGAGCGCTCAGACTCATTATATATATAAAAAAAAAAAAAAAAAAGTGGGTGGGGAGGCATGCATTCTGAGGCCATGATCTTATGCAAATGTGACATACACAACAACCCCATACACTGGATTAGTCATGTATTCTGAATTATTCCTTCCTTCTGGTAATAATAATAATAGTTCTTAAAGCCAGCGCATGCTAAGCCAGCTAAGGATAGCCCAATAAGGCCGATTAGGCGTCTTTCCATTGGGGTCCTGTACCATACTACCCCATCCCCTTGCTCATGAGGGATGGTAACGACTCTATGCTTTTGAAAAATCTTTAAAGCGCCGAGCGTGGGCGCGATCCCGGGCCTTCTGGGTGGAAGTCCGAGACGCTGGTCACTACACCAGCGCGGTAAGATCACTATGTTGACAGTGGAAGGACATGGGAAAGAGTTGACTGAAGTTATCTGCACTCCTTTTGGTGCAAACATCTCGTAGATGGAACTCATAAGCATAGATGTTTAAATTTACAACCTGTATGCACGGGCTAATATGAGATGAAACTAGTATAGACAACGAAGAAAGCAATGTAATAGTTAAATGCATTTATATATCAATTGTATTACATGAAACTCTTATAAGATGAATGTGTAAGCAAATGTTATAGGAATCAATGTATTACAATTATAGAATACTAAATGTAAATGATAATACTGATATCTCAGTATATTTATAAACTGTTATATATCCATATTGCTGTAATGAACCATACAGATTTACTTGTAAAAGAAACAAATATTGTATCAGTCAAAGTAATGAAGTTTATACCTTAGGTTATATGAGTTGAGGCTGATGCCATAGTAAACGCTGGCACTTGCAGCCCAAATAAATGATATGCTGATGGCCCTCAGTCCCACTTGAGGAGTCAATAGCAAGTTAAACATGTGTTTTATCCAGGACGATACGGCATCCATCACAGTATGATCACCGTCTCCATCACCATCTGTCCTCACACTACGCTCCTGAAATTGAGGCTCTAATATTGACAATAGGTCTATGCATAAGGTTTAAGTATTCACAATGGTTCAAGATCACCATAAATTTAAGATTGGACATACGCATATTTGGGAGCAGTAGAGTCCCTGGACCCACGTCCCACCACAGGTAATGTCACCCACGAAACCACCAAGTCCCCAGTGTAGGAGGCTGATATTCGAGGCACAACTCTTACCACAAGGTTGATGGCAGTACAGGAAACTTTACTGCATTTAGGGACACCCTTCCAGATTTGCTATTCAAATATCCAAATGTGAGGGTTTAAATCCGAAAAAAAAAATTATACTGTTACGCTACTCGTTAGTTAGACTCCTTTACTGAAGCGAATTTAGAGGATTACAAAAATTATAAAAGTTGAGACATAACCCATATGAAGATTGTCTTGGAGAGCGAGATCCTACTTAGAGTGACAAGGCAAAGGAGGAGGATTTATCATTGCAGAATATAAAAAATCGTAATGGACCATGATAATCTTGATGTTCACAAGTACTTTACAGTTGATTAGCAAAATTACACAAGAGAAAATTGCTTAAAATTATCGCAATTCGAGTTAAGACAAATCAAGCGAAGATAATTCTTTATCAAACATGTCATACATGTTTTGAGTAACTGCGATTTAAAGTTATATATTGCGACATTGAAATTACTTTCAAAACACATTTTGGCAAATATATGTAATGACATTCTGATATATTTCATAACATTAATAAATGGTTTAAGTAACATTAATCATGCACATACAGTATATGGGCATTTATTTAATTTACTTAAAAGTAAACAACCTTTTAAGGTGTAATGTGTTCATTGTTATTTGTATTATTTGGTATTGTTTTGTACAATAAATGTTGTACTTACCCTCTCATTAATGTTAGTGATGGCTTTGAGGAGAGCGTCATCTGGTGGTAGTGATGTACGGTTGACAGCAGCGGCTTGTTTCAGTACTGTCAGGGCTTCATTGTATCGACCATTTTTGATCAGCCACCGAGGAGACTCGGGGACCAACCTAATCAATTACAAGTGGAGGATCATCATTATCGGATACATAGACAATACAATGGTTCGCGGATCCCGTTTTGAAAACAGTGTTGAAAATACTGAATGCATGCTATATTTATTTCAATTAATATCCTGAAAATATTAGCATTGAAACCGCACTATCGTCATACAATGATCATTCATTGAGTTATTGCAGGTATAAAACTAAAGGAAAAAATCAGTCACACAAATAAAAAGTGCGAGACCAAACTGTCGGTGAAGTAGACATATTTCTGTGACTAAGTTACTCATTTAGTATCATACTATGTTATGCACTTACAGACTGTTCTTTCTTATTTAAGCCTCTTTCCTAGTTCAATATAATTTAGATTTATCTACATGTTTTGTCTCACCCCTCCAGCACTATTTGTCACAGTCACCCATCCCTCGCGCATCACCATCTACTTTTGTCATGTTACCGCTTAAAGTTTTCTCGTCTTATCCTCGTAGTACAAACCTTGTAATCGTACTAGTCTAACTAAAGTGAACTCGTCTGGTTGCTAGTGCGAGAATGTGTTGACAATCTGAAATTTTGCTAAGATTGAATTTTACCATATTCCAGTTTCATGTGCAAAAACAAAAATACATAACAAATATATAATAAATAATGTAAATAACATTACTGGTATGTGTTGGTGAGAGACTGTTCTTTCTTGTTTAAGCCTTTTTCCTAGTTCATTATAATTTGGATTTATCTACATGTTTATTATTTACTAAACACATTTTTGATTAGTGTTTACAATATTTTCAGTATCTAGGCATATGTTCAAAGTGCCTCTTTTCTTCTTTCCCATTTTAAATTTTCAAGTTTGATTTTTATCTGAGAACAATCAGACAATGATTAAGTTTTTATAGCCATCCTAACATGGCATGATAGGTGAAACATGCAATACTTTTAATCAATTTAATGCCCAAAGCAAGGAAGAGGACAGAGGAAGTAGTAGGTGGTAAGGAAGGGAGCTGGAGGAGATGAAGGCGTCGGGGATCCTACATGACAAACATGGAAGAACAATGGAATTATTTGGCTCTCACATGAGGCCAAGCATTTCCTTTTCAGTTCAGCGTAAGTAGGGTGTCCATTCCATAAGCTTACTACTGGATTTAACAATAAATGCTTGGCCTCGTGTGAGAAACACGTAAGTCAATTGGTCTTTCAACCATTCGTATTTTCAATGATCAATAGTGAGATATTTTGACGATATCCATATTGTCAAGACTTTTAATATTTTGAAAATATATGATTTGATCATCCCAGAATCTGCGCTGTGTATAACTAAAACATTTAATTATATTAGACGTCCTTAATATCACTTAGATCTTATTTAGGGATCACTCTACACTGTATTATGCCCCATTCTCGATGTCCTTTATAATTATAATATAGACAACAATTGTACGCTGCATTACAAATGGGGGTGAACCAATATATTGCATTAGGTGAGAACAACATCTTCGAATGTGTATTCCATTGATTAACCAATGAAACTAATAATTTGACTTGCTTTATTTATTACTCTGGTGCAAAGTTGGCTCGATATTGCGTTTTCAGTCCCTTCGATAATACTACCATTCATAATGTAAATCACTATTTAATTGTTTTCACCTCTAAACAGTATTTTACAATCATATACACATATAATGTGTGATATAACTGGTTCAGACCCATTTTGATAATGTACTGTATGTAAATAATTATGAATCTGTTGAACATGCAAAGAAGATAATATTATATTTGTAATGTTTGTATCATCAGCAATTTTCTGGAATTGTACCAAAGATACTATCATCGATGACCGATTACTAATTCCTTAGGAACACTACCAGAGACATTTATCCAGTCTGAAGCTTTATCAATTATAACAATTCGCTACTAACGATTAGTAAACAATATTTCAAGCCATCAACGTATGCACACTAACATGCCTTATCGATAGTCTCCAATGTATCTTTAGTGTACACCACTTCTCCCATGCCTTCCTAATTGGCCAAACGTTTCACTGTCCACCATTTTAGCTCGGTGTATACCATAACATTGGCTTTATTTTCACTCACACCTAAAGAGAGCTTGAGTTAAAATGAAACTAATGTAAATAAAATAAAGTTGATAATTTTGATAATTATTACTGTATGTGGGCTTAGATTTCCAGTCATTCATTTATGGTAATGTGAAATTATTCTTCATCATAACAACACATGTCTGAGATGCCATTCATTATTATCTAATAAATTCGGCATATACATTATTTATAGCAATGCACAAGTTGATGTGCAGTGTTTACATAGTGGAAGGAAAGCGACATCACTTCTGAAGATTACTTTTCTTTCAATATATGAATAACTACTGACATAAAATAGTTCTTTTTACAATACATAGTTATGATTTTACAGCCGTATTCTTAAACCTTCCCCGCGTGAATCCTACTCCTTAATGAACGAAATAAAACGAGATCAATTGTCAGCCTTAAAAACATAAGACATTTCAAGATATCTTTCATTAATTAACACTCGGTTCCAATATCTTCTATCATTATGAGCTGGATGACACCCACACCACACGTCTAAGAATACGGCTGTTAGTACCTTACCGCCGTTTATGGTTTAAACTAAGTATAAATATGTATATAACCTACCAATACATGATGACACAATAAAATAGAGGAAGAGCAAAGGCCGCCTGAAGCCAGCGCCACGGCCGCACCAGATAAGCTATAAGTGGCACCAACATGTAACCCAATGTCCAAGGCAGCAAGAACAATGATCCCACATAGTCCCGCTGGGATGGCGAACACAACTCCATTGCTGTTGTCACAGGTAAAATATTATCAATCGTTTTGTTATTTGTGATATACCAATATATATGTAATAATTAACCCTCTCATTCACCGGCCATTATTTGATTTATTTATTTTCTTCTCATTACATCAATCGTCTATCCCAGGCACTCCCAGATGGCGCGGCGCCAAAACTTTTTAGTATCGCTAATGTTTCACCCATAATTATTGCCTTAACCGTACTTTACTATGCATCAGAAGATAGAGAAAAAGCAATACTACAATATTACTGAGAGAAAAACCACGGAACCTCTTATGATTATATTGAAAAATAAATATTAGAGATGTTTTCCCAAATATAGTGGAGATTTTTGGCACTTAACCCTCTCCGTATTATATGACGCTACCGCGTCATATGACGGTTCCGCCCAAAACTATCAATTGACGCTACCGCGTCATATAAGCCTTGTGAAATAGCTCAATAATAAGTTATATGACACTTCTGCGTCATTTTGAGCTCAGTAAGTTAGGTAAGTTAGATCATAATCTGTCAATTGATGGCAACCCTAAATTCCTCCGACTCCTAACGGCCCCTCAGTGTGAGAAAGACTGTTGTGCGGGAAATACCGGGCGGTCTGTCAATCCGTCAGTAAGTCAATATATTCTGTCTGAGGGGGTTAAAATCCTCAAGATATTATCGCAAGTACCAAAATAACTATATGTGTTTGTAATATGAAATCATAAGTGCTGTCCTTTTCAATGGTTCATTCAGTAAAAAATATTCTATCACCAATACTGAATTTTATATAAATATTCTATAATGATTGTGAATTGTTGATAGAATACGGATGCCTGACCGAAAATATTCACTCCTGATCGGTTTTAGCACATAAGAAATACTTTTTATACACTTCATTATACATATGTAAAACGAGGAAAGGGTATTCTATATTATACATATGTAAAACGAGGAAAGGGTATTCTATATTATACATATGTAAAACGAGGAAAGGGTATTCTATATTATACATATGTAAAACGAGGAAAGGGTATTCTATATTATACATATGTAAAACGAGGAAAGGGTATTCTATATTATACATATGTAAAACGAGGAAAGGGTATTCTATATTATACATATGTAAAACGAGGAAAGGGTATTCTATATTATACATATGTAAAACGAGGAAAGGGTATTCTATATTATACATATGTAAAACGAGGAAAGGGTATTCTATATTATACATATGTAAAACGAGGAAAGGGTATTCTATATTATACATATGTAAAACGAGGAAAGGGTATTCTATATTATACATATGTAAAACGAGGAAAGGGTATTCTATATTATACATATGTAAAACGAGGAAAGGGTATTCTATATTATACATATGTAAAACGAGGAAAGGGTATTCTATATTATACATATGTAAAACGAGGAAAGGGTATTCTATATTATACATATGTAAAACGAGGAAAGGGTATTCTATATTATACATATGTAAAACGAGGAAAGGGTATTCTATATTATACATATGTAAAACGAGGAAAGGGTATTCTATATTATACATATGTAAAACGAGGAAAGGGTATTCTATATTATACATATGTAAAACGAGGAAAGGGTATTCTATATTATACATATGTAAAACGAGGAAAGGGTATTCTATATTATACATATGTAAAACGAGGAAAGGGTATTCTATATTATACATATGTAAAACGAGGAAAGGGTATTCTATATTATACATATGTAAAACGAGGAAAGGGTATTCTATATTATACATATGTAAAACGAGGAAAGGGTATTCTATATTATACATATGTAAAACGAGGAAAGGGTATTCTATATTATACATATGTAAAACGAGGAAAGGGTATTCTATATTATACATATGTAAAACGAGGAAAGGGTATTCTATATTATACAGGTAGAACAAATATCAAACACTCAAATTATCGTGAAAATGCCAAAACAACATATGTGTTTTAGGAGTGAAGTAAATAGCATTGTTTATGTTTTAGGAGTGAAGTAAATAGCATTGTTTATGTTTTAGGAGTGAAGTAAATAGCATTGTTTATGTTTTAGGAGTGAAGTAAATAGCATTGTTTATGTTTTAGGAGTGAAGTAAATAGCATTGTTTATGTTTTAGGAGTGAAGTAAATAGCATTGTTTATGTTTTAGGAGTGAAGTAAATAGCATTGTTTATGTTTTAGGAGTGAAGTAAATAGCATTGTTTATGTTTTTTCCATTTGTATCATCAAAATATGTGACACATAACAAAATGATATTATATGAATATTTTCATCGACGTGATGCGAAGAGTAATCACGGTAAAATTAACTTCACTTGATGCGTTCATTTCACCTCATCTGGTAAACTATGCGGTTATGAAATATAGGTTCAGACTTAGGGCAATGATTAATTATAAGGATGCTTAATAAATATACAAGAACCAAATTTCTCCCACTAAAACTTGATTGTATACAAATATTTGTGTATGTCTATATTCCAGTGACAGTTAGAGAAAAATATTTCTTAACCACATATAGGCTATGGTGACTAAAATACCCAGAAAATGAAATCAGCAGAGATGCCCACAAGAAGAGAAGTCATTCCCCCAAGACGGAAAGAAAGAAAACGGAAATAGAACAACGAGTGAGAAAACGTCAAGAAGAGGATGACTACCACAAAGCCTCTCAGCCAACATAGACACCTAGACAGCCAACACGGTAGAGAGGCCAAGGACGCCCGAGTCGCCACAACGACAACGGAATGTTCCCTGTTCCCCTACCCATGTTCAATCTACTAACACAAGCCATAGTAGGTCACCAGACAAATAATATTAAGGTTAGGATACCTACAATTATGATGTTTAATTTATGAATGTGTTTACTGAGGTAAGAACCATATCCTACCAGGCCATAATTGGCCACCTGATTACTAATCTTAAGAAGGCTCATATACCTGCCATTGTTAATAATTAAAATATGTATGTATTCCATTATGAAAGAAGCATGTCCTACACACTGATTAAATTGTATTCTTTTCCCACAACACCCCTCTTTACAATTATCTTCTCAGGTAATACACTATGTCATAATAAACAAAACACATTATCTTCTTTTATATCTTTTATGTCCAGCATTTATGATTCAGCCTACCAGCATCAATCTGGCGGATTCCCCAAATTATTATTATTAAGAAGTTATGTTAAACTATCCTGATGATGCAAATATATACCAAGAATGTCATACGACAGATCCCCTATGTTTGCCAAATACTGTGATCAATTAACTAAGCGTGTTGAAAGACTTTGTCACTTATGAGAAAGGCTTTCAGATCATCTAGCTTAAACTCTTTATCTATTTTTATACCAACCACATATGTACACTCACGTGTACTAAAATTTGCTCAGGGGTGGGGCCTTCCTTCCCCTACTCCACCCTGGACAGGTGGAAGAGAAGAGTCGGGTCCAAGTCTAGCCCACCTTCCACCCCCAAACTATCCCCAACTCCACCACCTTCCTCCTCGAGCTGCTAGTTAATGGTTAGCAACGTATGTTCTCATGTCATGTAAATTATTGCTAAACCATCATTGCACTCTCTTATAATGGCCAACATTTACAATGTATTAGGAATTTAATACAATATGTAATTGTATTATCAAAATGAGTTTACATACAACGTCGGCTACATGAATTTCGGCTGTAGGGGTGTTCTCTCTCTCTCTCTCTCTCTTTTAACACGTAGACTACGAGTTCAGGGCTTTGAAATTTGTAAAATATTTAATGACTTTGAGAATGTGGATTATAGCAACATGTTTAGCCTCAATATGAATACGCCACACAACCATGGCAGGAAGTTAAAATTGAGATGGTTCAGCACTAGTATTTGTGAAAACGTTTTCACATATAAGAACTGTTCTACCTGGAATAAACTTCCCATAGAAGTTCTAAAAATTTCCCCAGTAGAACATACTGTTCAAGAAGATAGTAGACAGTATTTCCCACACTCTGTAATGAGTGTAGTGCACTAAACAATGTATTTCCTTCCACTTTGAGAATATCTCTGGAATGGACCACAAGGTCTTTGTTATAATATTTCTTGTAACTCCTTGTAACACTTACTTTTACTGTCTCTCATAGCCTACACTATCTACGACCAAGATTTAACAGGTCTGAATGGGGTTATATATCCCTTCATTTGTGTGTGTGTGTGTGTGTGTGTGTGATGAATGGTGCCTTCATTCGATACACATAGAGGAGAGTTGATGGTAGAGCTGTCTATTAAATCTTGATCTTTAGTTGGGGGTTTGTAGAGATAAGAGGCTGGGATCACAGACAGAGACAGAGGAGGGGGAAGTGAGAAGGCAAGCACTGCTACTCAGGGGCTCGAAATTAAAACATTACTATAAGTTAACACCGATTTTGATTGTAATTTACATCGAGTTCTACATTTAAGTGATTGAAATATGAGTGTATAAGCCACGTAGAATGAAACCTATACTGTTTATATTATGTATGGTATTGCATAAATGGGACAACTTGAATGAAATGATACACAAAACAATCAGTAACAGTCGCAACAATATTCCAGCCAATATTTGCCTTTTGTCCTTTCCTTATGTGTTAAAAAGGCCGACTGCCATAAGTGATTTTAGAACCTATGATTAGATTGTAGAGGGCACGTTGATGTGTATGGCAATGCTGGTGAATATGTTATCCTTAATACTCTATGAGATTGGATCAAATTACGGTATCATCATATTCAAATCACATTATACCTTGGTCGTAGAGAGAGAGAGACAGACAGAAGACCGCTACAGCGAAATTCATGTAGCCGACGTTGTATGTAAACTCATTTTGATAATACAATTACATATTGTATTAAATTCCTAATACATTGTAAATGTTGGCCATTATAAGAGATTGCAATGATGGTTTAGCAATAATTTACATGACATGAGAACATACGTTGCTAACCACTAACTAGCAGCTCGAGGAGGAAGGTGGTGCAGTTGGGGATAGTTTGGGGGAGGAAGGTGGGGGAGTTGGGGATAGTTTGGGGGAGGAAGGTGGGGTAGACTTGGACCCGACTCCCCCCTTCCACCTGTCCAGGGTAGAGTAGGGGAAGGAAGGCCCCACCCCTGAGCAACTTTTAGTATGCGTGAGTGTACAGTCGGTCACCTATCCAACTGGGCCACCTAATGGTAACTTCGCTGCATGTTTTGTTCGCTCTGAAATCCGTAAGATCACTCACCCTCATCATCTTGTAGAATATGGCCCATAGATGGCGTAGCTTGATAGGAAGGAGAGGGAGGGGACACTGTAGGGAAGGGGGTGTGCTTGTTGGCATGGTTTACAGGATAGGATCCAATGGGAGGGTGTGTGGATGAGTTGTTACTGTGCTTTTAATCATAATGGTTTATAGCAATCCACCCTTCCCTGTTAGTTAGTACAGTCACTCATACAAATTCATGGACCCTCACGTGAATGCGTTAAGTAAAATTTATTGTTTTTTAGTTTGTTATCCCTTAAGACTGGATGTCAGCCAGAGTAAGAGGGATGGGGGGGAAAGAGGGCCGAATAGGAGGGTGTAGAAGCAGGGTAGTAGGTAGTTACCTTACCCACACTTTTACCCCTAAACTAAAATTCCACCTCTCGCTCTCTATCTCTCTCTCTCTCTCTCTCTCTCTCTCTCGTATCATTAATATAATACGCACATAATACCCCACTCCCTATCTCTATCAAACTATATACAGTATGTTATGTAATGGCACCTAAACTCCTACAGTATATGCTAGTATTATTTGTATTTGCCTTGGTTATGTGTTTTATGTGTTATACAGAATCATGTATACCGAATATTTTAAATGTTCTGTAGTTCACTTCCATTCTCTCATATATTATTCCTGAATTTATATTTAATATTCCCTATTATCACTATGTCCATTTTTATATCCGTATAATGTTTTTCGTCGTATAATGCTTTGGGTTTAGAACGTGGCTATATACAGGTATGTGTTAACAGTTTTACTCAGTCTTCCCTAACTATTCTTTCCTAAATCAATCCTACGATTACCTTACTTCAAAGAACTTAATTTATATACAATAAGCCTGCTTGGTTTAATTTGACGAGGTTTAGACAAAGGCAAGGTTGGATATAGTGTTGGCTTACAGGATATAAAAGTAAACTAGAACGGCACTTGGTAGAGTGCCTACGCTGGCTGGTTGGATATAGTGTTGGCTTACAGGATATATAAGTAAACTAGAACGGCACTTGGTAGAGTGCCTACGCTGGCTGGTTGGATATAGTGTTGGCTTACAGGATATATAAGTAAACTAGAACGGCACTTGGTAGAGTGCCTACGCTGGCTGGTTGGATATAGTGTTGGCTTACAGGATATATAAGTAAACTAGAACGGCACTTGGTAGAGTGCCTACGCTGGCTGGTTGGATATAGTGTTGGCTTACAGGATATAAAGTAAACTAGAACGGCACTTGGTAGAGTGCCTACGCTGGCTGGTTGGATATAGTGTTGGCTTACAGGATATATAAGTAAACTAGAACGGCACTTGGTAGAGTGCCTACGCTGGCTGGTTGGATATAGTGTTGGCTTACAGGATATATAAGTAAACTAGAACGGCACTTGGTAGAGTGCCTACGCTGGCTGGTTGGATATAGTGTTGGCTTACAGGATATATAAGTAAACTAGAACGGCACTTGGTAGAGTGCCTACGCTGGCTGGTTGGATATAGTGTTGGCTTACAGGATATATAAGTAAACTAGAACGGCACTTGGTAGAGTGCCTACGCTGGCTGGTTGGATATAGTGTTGGCTTACAGGATATATAAGTAAACTAGAACGGCACTTGGTAGAGTGCCTACGCTGGCTGGTTGGATATAGTGTTGGCTTACAGGATATATAAGTAAACTAGAACGGCACTTGGTAGAGTGCCTACGCTGGCTGGTTGGATATAGTGTTGGCTTACAGGATATATAAGTAAACTAGAACGGCACTTGGTAGAGTGCCTACGCTGGCTGGTTGGATATAGTGTTGGCTTACAGGATATATAAGTAAACTAGAACGGCACTTGGTAGAGTGCCTACGCTGGCTGGTTGGATATAGTGTTGGCTTACAGGATATATAAGTAAACTAGAACGGCACTTGGTAGAGTGCCTACGCTGGCTGGTTGGATATAGTGTTGGCTTACAGGATATATAAGTAAACTAGAACGGCACTTGGTAGAGTGCCTACGCTGGCTGGTTGGATATAGTGTTGGCTTACAGGATATATAAGTAAACTAGAACGGCACTTGGTAGAGTGCCTACGCTGGCTGGTTGGATATAGTGTTGGCTTACAGGATATATAAGTAAACTAGAACGGCACTTGGTAGAGTGCCTACGCTGGCTGGTTGGATATAGTGTTGGCTTACAGGATATATAAGTAAACTAGAACGGCACTTGGTAGAGTGCCTACGCTGGCTGGTTGGATATAGTGTTGGCTTACAGGATATATAAGTAAACTAGAACGGCACTTGGTAGAGTGCCTACGCTGGCTGGTTGGATATAGTGTTGGCTTACAGGATATATAAGTAAACTAGAACGGCACTTGGTAGAGTGCCTACGCTGGCTGGTTGGATATAGTGTTGGCTTACAGGATATATAAGTAAACTAGAACGGCACTTGGTAGAGTGCCTACGCTGGCTGGTTGGATATAGTGTTGGCTTACAGGATATATAAGTAAACTAGAACGGCACTTGGTAGAGTGCCTACGCTGGCTGGTTGGATATAGTGTTGGCTTACAGGATATATAAGTAAACTAGAACGGCACTTGGTAGAGTGCCTACGCTGGCTGGTTCTTTATCATTAATATGATAGACCTACATTTTCTTCTGGATCTGGGTTCTGGGATATATTCTGGATTGAATCACTTCTTCCATGGTGCATATCCTATCTTCCCACCAACGTTCATGACAATCAGGTTTATATATATTTGTGTTAGGTATTCCCTCGACATCTAAATAAGTAAGATGGCAAACCACATTTATTATAACACTCCACCTTTACAAAATTGGGTATAAAGGTTCGCCTTTCAGCAAATAATATAGTGAGACCTTTCTATGGTAAATATTTATATAGCTGCCTAAAAACAGCTCATCATTTTGATAATTAAGGATATATGTAGATAACCATGGGTTTCTCCTAATAGGGAATGCCAGTTTTGTCTCCAAAGTGACACAGGATATTTGGTGGTCCATACCTATCTGAATATCAACTTGCAGCTTATTATCATAACAAATAACCCGGCTTAAAACTTATATTACCATATCCACCCACCACCTCTGATCCTCTTGATTTATAAGAACAACACAACTAACCAGGGATCCGACCGAGATCTGCCGTAGGTATATATTCAAACGGTAAATGCAAATAATATAATATGGCAGATCAGGTGAATGCAAGTAATATAATGTGACAGAGAGGTGAGAAGACAATTTGCATCAGGCGAATAGAGAGGAAGAGGAAAGTAGAAGGAAAACAGGAAGTGGCTGAGAGAAAAGAGAATAACAAACAAAATATGTAAGGCAAAATACATTCATAAGTGAACTAAAATAATGCACGGAAAGAATGTGGAATTCGCAGATGCTTTTCTATATTTTTGTATTTCAAACACACACACACACAGTTACACATACCTTGTTGTCCCAACTTGGTGGTCCGGCCTTAGATGAAGTGTAACCTTATGGGTCAGGGAATGCTCACAAGGAAAGTTTGTTATAGAGTATAGAAAGACATTAGTTTGAAAGGGAAATATTACACATGCCTACTGATTAATTCATATTAATCCAATCTTCATCATATGATCGTCCAGTCTGTTCTTAAACGTATCAATTGAATTACTGTCGACCACCTTCAGAGAGAGAGAGAGAGATCTACTGGCATGAGGGGGGTATTTAATTTCCCCACTTTCACCCATCCTCTAAACCCCCCTTTCCCTCCCCTCCACCCAGTCTGTTGTGGAGTCACCCTGTCGCCACAGATAGCAGGAGAAAACAACAAAAACAACTAAAAGTGCACTCGGTAGAGCGCATATCTCCGCCTACGCTGGCGGAGGTATGTGCTCTACCGATCACCTCCTAAACCGAATCACTTCTTCCTTGGTGCATATCCTGTCTGGCCAGCAACTTTCGTGAACATCGGTTGACATTTCCTGTTTACAGACAAACAGAAATACAAACGAGGGTAAAATTCGACCAAGTGACCCTCACTCTCTCTCTCTCTCTCTCTTATGGGGGTCCATGAATGTGTAGCTGACTTAGAATAATTTGCCATTCGTATCGTCCTGACTTGAAGTTTATATTTTCGTCTCCGTTTGTTTGTATGTTTGTCTGTAAACAAGGTATCTCACAAAGTGTTGAACCTACTTCAATTTAGGAGGCGATCATGATCATATCCTAGAACCCAGATTCAGAAATCAGAAGTCAAATTAGGTCTATAATGTTAATGGTAAAGAACCAGCCAGTGTAGGCGAAGGTATAATTATGCGCTCTACCAAGTGCCACTCTAGTTTACTTATGTATCCTGTAAACCAACGCTATATTAACCTAGCATATCCTAAGCCGACCTATCTCACCTAGCATATACTTTGGAGATGGGCTGGTCTATCAGAATGTGAGTTGAGCATTCTCTGCCATACCCATAGCTTACTCTGACTGTTCCTTTTATTTTATATTTCCTAGATATCATGTGACGGCGTCTTTTCCGTGGATTGACCTCCCTACTGCCAACCTCGATGTTGGCAGACTGGGAGCCAAAGCGTCACATTTTTACTTTGCCCTTCAACTTTCCCTTTATAATTGTTGAGGGGCACAGGGCCTTGGGTGGGGCTTTGGTGTCCCAGGCATTTCAACCACTTCCTCAGCTCCTCGCTTGGAAGTGGCTTCGGTCACCTAAGCTTTCCTAGTGGTAAGCAGGGAGGGTTCTGTGGGGGCGGCTCGGGACCTTGGGGCTGCTCGGTCAGACAGCCTGGGGAACAACAACAACAACAACAACAACCTAGCATATACTTTGCCTTAATTCACTTAATAGTTCACTTAAATTTGCTCATTATAGTATTGTTTTTATAATTTTATTAGTTTCTTCCCTAGACCTCCATCAAGCTTAAAAAAAACATTCCCCCAAGACACTCTTTCTAGATAAATTTGCACATTTTTCTATAGAAAAACGTTCTGGCTGAAGGCCGGTTCCACTTAAATTACAAGCTCGCTATTGTTCGCCAGGAAAAAATTGACACCTAAATAACACGAACAGTCTTAACATTGACAAAGAAATGGGGCGAAAGGTCTTAAAATCGCCAAACTAATGGGCCGAACGTCTTATAATCAGAAAACTAATGGGGCTAAACATGAGAAAGAAGGGGGACCATAAAAATGGCCCTTCTCCCCTTAACCTCATATAATTTAGCCGAGTAGTCCTATTGTAAGCAGATTAGGTTCTCTGAGGTAAGGTAATCGTAGGATAGGTTTAAGAAAGACTCAGTAGCACTATTAATACATTTATGTAATTTAGGTGGTCGCCATGTTCTAAGGCTAAACCCTATACGAAGCAGAATACATTATACGGATAAAGGAAATGGACTTATTTATATTAGAGAATATTAAATAGAAATACACGAATAATATACGAGATAATGGAATTTAATTACAGAATAATGGCGAAATGTGGTATAAACTCTTATATCTAAGGCCTTCTATATGTCTTGCACAATAGAAAAGGTCTCACTGAAGTCCCGAAACGAGGATGACCAGGAGTTAGTAAGATATGAAAGAAGATCTCCAGTAGAGCGACCCTTAACCCGTACAGACCCAGCGACGCGTCTGACACGTCGGCGATGTATGTAACGCACAGCCCCAGAGACGCGCCTGACGTGTCGCCCTAATTGCGCCGACCGTAACCTCAGGTGTAGCCACTCAAGAGGGCTCAGATTTGTATGGGAACTGTGTACGTATCTCACGCAACCGTGCCGATGGTTGAAAACTCTCAAAGTCCACGTGCGTGCGCGCGAGCGCGCAATAACCTGTTTTTTTGGGATAAATGCCTTCAATTTTTTACTCTTGTAAAATCCATTTTCGGGGCTCTGTAGGACCATTTTTTAAGCTTTTTGAGCGGTTTTTCGTGGTTTTCCTTCATTCCTAACCCATTCGCTATTGTTTCTGTAATAAAACCATTTTTTTGAAAACCGGCCGGGTTCTGGTGCGCAAACATTACAAAACTAGCCGGGGCTCCACGGGTTAAGGAAGCCATACTGGCGATGTGAAGTATATTATGAGAAGAGAAATGCTTAAGAAATCTTGAAAATTCAAAAACTTTAGAGATACAAAAGATGAGAGCAATAGGGACAGGTTGAATGAGAGCAAACTTCCAGCAAGAAGGGAAGACAGAGGAGAGACAGAGACAAAAGAGTTTACCTAAACAGGGAGTCAACACGGAAGAACAGTCTTTGAGTACAACAGGAGGAACACCAGCCGGACCATACGCCTTGTTAGTAATAATCCCAGGGAGGGTAGAAAGTGTATCTCTAGAAGAGATTGGATGATAGGCATAAGTAGGAGAGAGGGGGGTGGAGAGGGAGGAATAGCACCGTAATCACCCAATGTGGAGTTTTCAGTGAAAGTTTGAGTGAAGAGTTCAGCTTTGTCAGAGGAAGAAGTGATGGTTGTGCCATCAGAGTGGAAAAGGAGAGGGAAAGGCAAGGAAGAAAAAGTATTGGAAAGCGTTTGTGCTAGATGCCAGAAAGCTTGGGAAGAGCTAGAGTTGGATAGTTCAGTGCATTTATTATTGATGAAAGAGTGTTTGGCAAGACGAAGAACAGATTTGGCTTGATTCCGGGTAGAAACATAGGAAGAATGAGATACTTCAGTTTGAAGGCGTCGGTACGGTTGGAATGCTTCCTCCTTATTGTGGACAGCAGTAGAACAAGCGTGAATAAACCAAGATTTGTTTGCATTAGTCTGAAATGAAGAAAATGGAATGTATGCCTCTATCCCCGATAGGATTAGCTCGGTAATGCATTCAGCACTCTCCGAGGGTTGGGCCGATATCCGAAGCGATCCGGGATACAGGTAGGTTGTTGAACCAACTGCTCTAGGTCATTTAGGATAGAAAAGACATAGGCTTGTTCACCAGGTTGGTCAGTAGAATGAGAGGAGAGCCATCAGCGGTGGTGAATGTTGAAATCTCCTAAGATGGAGATTTCAGAGAAAGGAGAAATGGATAGAATGTGTTCCACTTTAGAGTTTAGATAATCAAAGAATTTGGAAAAATCGGTAGAGTTATGGGAAAGATAGTCTATCTATCTACTGTATTGCCTGATGCCGTGATCCCCGAAAGGGTGGCCACGAACGAAACGCCCCCATGCACCTCTGTCCCCAGTCAGTCGATGCCCCTCCTCCCAACCACATCGCCTTCATTCATATACTTCTTCACTCTATCCTTCCAACTCTCTCTCAGTTTACCTATCCCTCTCTGTTCTTCCACCTCGCTCTCATACACCCTCTTAGTCATTTTCTCGCTTCCCATATGTTCCATATGGCTGAAGCATCTCAAGGTGTTCCTTTTCACACTAAACAGCACATCTACATCCACACCACGCCTCCCTTTTACTTCCTTATTCATATGTCTATCTCTCCATGTAACTCTGCATGCACTTCTCAAGTAAATAATTTCCACCCCTCTCACTCTTGGTCTGAGTCTCTCCACCAACATCCATGCTTCACTTCCGTAAGTCAATGTGGGGATTACCACACTGACATGCAAGTACTTCTTCACTTCTATGCTGACCACCCTATTTCTTGTTACTGCTTTCAACATTCCTACAACCCTCTTCCCCTGTTGTACCCTCTCCCGCACTTCTTCATCCATACTTCCATTTTTATTCAGCACATTGTCCAGATATTTAATGAGCTGACAATCTCCATAGCCTGACCATTCAACTTCACCTCACACTCTGTGGCTTCACCCCTTTCGGTGATCATAACCTTGCTTTTCCCGGCACAGAACAGCACATAAATATTTGGTATGACAATGACATGAAAGTTAGAGCCATAAAGTTGAGAATTCAGAGGAGTCGAAATCAGGAACACGAGAGCAAGAACTTTGTTGTGCACGTATGCATAACATCTGCCTTTGGCTTTGAAACTAGGATAGAGAAAGTAGGAGGATACAGAGAAGGGGCTGCTGGCAGTTGCTTCAGACACCTTAGTTTCACACCCACTAAATAGGTCTGCTCTGGCTGGGATGGCAGCAAGGTCAAGCAGATTCACACGTGAGCGTGCTTGCCACTCGACTGCCGTGGCTCCAATGCTGAATGTAATTATCTAGCACTAGCCTCAATAAAATGTATGATTGTCACCAAAACAATAAGGGTGAACCACGGTCGGGAGGTTCATGGCCAATGCATGAACTATTAACACGCATTTGATATTTGATTGTTGTTACATGAATGAAAGGAGTGTCCAAACTCTGATATGGACAGTCTTACTTTAAGTATTACATTAAGTCTTTAGTATTAACGTTGAGGGATCAATAATTATATAGAATAATTAAGAGGTTAATGATTATGTTCTGTATTGGATATTGGGTAATCTATCATTCCTATGAACTTTGGTAATTATAATTGGGAGGGAAAATATATACCTACCTATTCGCGCATGTGTGATATCGGCGTACCTCCCGCGATTAGGTGAGGGTCCCGCACTCTCTACCTATCCGCCACAGCAACCAGACCGACTGCCTACACTCTCGTGTTTCACCTCGCCTTTCGCCCCATTTGTGATAGTACTTAGCTCATCAATTCTCCATCTATCCATACTAATCCATAGGTCATTAATCATCATTCCCATCTATCATCAAATATAGTGGCCCCCTTCTTTATGCATTAACTCTATCCTATTAACTAACACTCCCGTGTCCCACACGCCATCTTGTAACATCGCCATGGCTCAACAAGGCAACTAGGTCCTACAGCAGTAGCACCGGTATTCAGGTGATATAATTTATTGTATGGTATTCAGATACAGTCAACTAAATCATCTTAACCACGAATATCCATATAATATATGGTCCTTCGTCCGTCCTAGTGTGTTCGTCAGCCGGGCCCCCGTTGTTTACTTGCCGGTGCGTTTTGATGGCGTCTACTGTCACCCGATGTTTTGCTCGTATTTCGGCCGCGAGGGTTTTCCTAGTTTGCCAACATGGCGCATGTTTTTTTTAAGCATGGGGCAGCAGGAGGTGGTGTAGGGGAAGGTTTTGAGCCAGAGAGGGCTATTTACCCTGGCCTCATCAAAAAGGTGGCCATAATAGGCCATTCATATGTGCGCGAATTATACATATATAAGCCTATCTACCACCCCCACTACACAATTAAAACTCTTGCCGCCCCAGGGGCTAGAATAAGTACCTTGCGCAGCACTGGAGCGTTGGACCAGTTGGTTAGCTAACGATATTAGGTCAGACATTGCCCCTAAGGAACTGGCAAATTAAATCCAGGAGTTGGCCAGAGATATCGAGAGTCATACAGGAGGTCACTGTTACATAATCAGCATAGAGAAGCGCCAGAATCCACGATGAGTCGAACCCGCCGAATTTAACCGTATCCGAAACTCCATCAATCAGTGGCTTAAGCGTAATCTGCCATGGACCCGGAGCCGATACATGCCCATGAATACCGCAGCGGCTGATTTTGGGTGGGACGGAATCCATCTCACACCACCCGCCTCAGATCGGTTGTTCCGCGAGATCGTGGAGTCGTCTCGAGTGTTCTTTGGTGCGGACTCTGAGGCCCTGCTTGACAGAACATTTGTGGAATGGAATATGCACTAAATTTAAATTGCATTTTTTCTGATTGACTAAATTTAAAGTTCAATAAGTCTTGTTCTTTCTGATTAAGCCTAACTAAATCTAAATTTAAAGATATCTATTGGCTTTTCTATATTATTAGTAAATCTCGATGCATCTAATTTAACCCTTTTTCAAAATTTCTGTGATAGCCTAACTTTTCAATTTACATTGCGGCATCTAATTTCTAAATTTTGAAGGATTGTATTTTGGGTTTTAACTTTTAATGATTTCAGCTCTCGGCTGGCGCGTACATTTAATTCTACAGTACTAATGCCACCCATGTTCTGATAGTTTGCCATTTATCCCGTCGCTCGCGTTTAGTGTTAGGTCCGAACCCGAGTTTGATCAGCTATTTATCACCATGTCTTGTTAATATATCCTTTTTTTTTCTTTTTTTTTCTTACCGTTGCTTGCGTTTAGTGTTAGAACCCGAGTTTGATCGGCATGAAAATTATTGCAATTTGTTTTCCCTCTCGCATTTGATGTTACTCGCGTTTGTTCTCGCTCTTTGATTATCTCTCATTAGTTGCTCGCGTTTAGTGTTAGGACCAGAGTTTGATCGGCGGAAGATTTTCCTGTTTCGAGTAAACTGTCGTAAAAATCTAGGATTTGCAATTTCCATTTGTTTTAGACTAAAGGTGACAATATGGATGCTCTAGCCCAAGGCAAACGCCGTAGGGCAGGTCTTAAATGTTCATTGACTGTCCTGTCAGAAAATTTAGATGAGTTCTTGGAAACAGCAACTCGGGTAGAAGTCGAGGCAAAACTGCATAGCGTGCAGACCCAAGTGGCCAAGTTTGAGGCCAATCAAGAGGTCTTGTTGCCGTTATATACCTTAGACGCTGAATATTTTAACCCACTGAGCCCCAGCGATGCAGGGTTTGCATCCACAATGTATGTAACGCTAAACCCCAGCGACGCAAACCATGCGTCCTGGCCGGTCCAGTCCCAATTACTCCGGTCCTATGGCACCTAGAGGGCTTAGATTTGTATGGAAACTGTGTAAGTATCCCACACAACCATTCCGATGGTTGAAAACTCTCAAAGTCTAACCGCGTGCGCGTGCGCACGCAAAAACCGGTATTTTGGGTGTTATTGCCTTCAATTTTTTACTCTTGTAAAATCGACTTTTTGATCTTTTTGATCGTTTTTTTGTAGTTTTTCCTTCATTCTTAACCCATTCGCTATTGTTTCTGGAAAAAAAAAAATTCAGAAACAGCCGGTCCCTGGTGGTACATTTATTATATACTAGCTGGGGCTTAGTGGGTTAAGGAGAAACAAGCGGACACCATCTACTTATTTGATATCTATGGGATAATCGTCAGTTTAAAGGAGAAATTGGGTAAACCAGAAGGGCAAACTCGATCCGACAACAAGAAAGGATCAGGAGTTAAATTGCCGCACCTGATCCAACCCACCTTCGCTGGCGACCCCACATTATGGACTGGGTTTTGGGACATGTTTAGATGTGTGGTGCCTGAAAGGACTGACTTAAGTGCCATTCAAAAACTAACATACTTAACCCTTAAAAAGCGGCTCACCACATAAGTCGTTTTTAATAAAGCTGGACTATGTGGCGGCGCTCGACATAGGTCGAGTGGCAATTTCAGCACGTAATGTTGCTGAGAGAGAGAGACAAGTGGTGGCAGGAGACTAGCGAGCGTATGACTGCTCCAGACCACCGCGGCGAACCTACTGACACGAATCTCAGCTCCCTCCTCCCTCTCTCACTCGCTACATACTGAATTATATGGGGAAAGTACCGAATTACATGCTTTTTGCACTCGCGTTGCACGGTTATTGCAAGAAAACTATCCATCATACAAGGATCGTTATGGTGTCATTCGAAAGCTCTGTTTATGCCCTTTCAGGGATAGATACTTGTTTTACGTTCTGGGTCTTCTTTAGGCATGAAAATTATCACGTAAACAGCCCTATTTTGGCTAAAAACACCCCGCTGGGCGGTACATATAAATAAACCGCATAGGCCGCTAAAGAAGGGTTAAAGGGTCAGTTAAAGGGGGATGCCTATAAATTAATAGAAAGCTTCACGGTTGAGGGTGCAAGTTATGCCCCTGCCTTAGACTTGCTTCAAGAAACCTTCGGGCATCCCGACAGGTTAAAAGCGGCACGTATCATGCATTTCCATAACCTTGTCGCCCCTAAATGTTAGGCCGGAGAACTAAAGACTTTCTACGCCAACGTGGAGAGTGCAATGAGATCTATGACTAGTCCAGTTAAGGAGACCATTAGTAGGGAGATGGGTGAGCAAAGCCTAGATTACAAGACTTTCACACAGTGTTTTCAGGCAGAATTGTATAACATGGTTGGTCAGGACTCCCCAAGAAAGAATATGCCCATGGCTATGGTTGCATTCTCAACACAGAGTGGTAGTAGCCGGTTCGCATGTAAACTGTGTGGTGGGAATAACCATCCCTGGTATAAATGCTTTAAGCCTAAAACGGGACCGCTCAAAATCAAAAGAGCTCGGCAACTACGTCTCTGTGCGGGATGTCTCTCCAGTGATCATGGTAGTAATGGGTGCACTAACCCTAACATCGAAAAATTTAGGTATTGCCAGGGTAAGCACTTTCACTCCTGTGCCCAAAACAGAGAGAGGCAAAACTGGCAAGTGGGGGTACTACTAGGGAAGAGTCAACACCTACAACCTCAACAACAATGTCCGTAAGTATGAATAAGCAAACTGTGATCCTACCCACAGTTCAGCTGCCTGTAAAGGGTAAACACAGGAAAAGTATAGGACCCCAATGGAAATACGCCTAACGGCCTTATTGGGCTATCCTTAGTTGGAATTATGCAAGGCTGGTACATATCATATTTGTAACATATTATGTGGTACCAACTCTGTAAAATGCTAACTGAATAAATATTATTATCATTATTATTATTATTAATCAGATCGCTACTAGACCAATGCTCAGAGAGGACCTTCGTGAAGAAATCCGTACTACCGTCCCGGGATTTTCATACGAAACCGTGGGGACGGAAGAATTACGGCTTCATGGTTTCACCGGAACTCAAACCCCTCGTGAGTATACTATTGTAGCACTGAAATATTTACATCGGGGTAGGTTCCATCGTCTCGAAGCAATTGTGGTCGAGGAACTTCCGGAACATAAAGGTGAGTCTAGTCTTAATGCTGAAATGACTAGTTTAAAGCACCATAGCATTAAATTGGACGATTCATGCGTCACAGAGACAGAACAGCTGGAGGTACTAATTGGTGCCGACTATTACTACAACATAGTGCGACCTGGTTATAAACGGGTAGGTAATTTGGTTTTACTTCCAACCAAATTCGGATATGCACTGAGTGGTTCTTATGAGGCATCCACATCCAGCTCCAATACTGAGGTTGTAACAATTCTAAAAGTGGCAGTAACTCCAGTGGACCAATATATGTCTACTGGACAGTTCCCGGATAAAGAAGAACTGAATGCTTTGTGGGATTTAGACCACATTGGCATATCACCCAAAGAACATTCGCAAGGCGAACGGCAAGCTTTGATCAGTTATTAGGAGACAGTCACCTACGAGCCTGAGAGTCAACATGTACGTCTGCCTTGGACTGAATTAAAAGAACAGTTGCCCACCAATAAAGGTTTGGCTGTTGGGAGATTACGAGGTCTACAAAAGAAGTTTATAGCTGAGCCTAAGTTTTGTGACCAATATTCACAGGTAATTTCTGATCAACTGTCCCAGGGTTTTATCGAGGAGGTTCCTTTCGATGACTGTCTCATGTCATTATCTGGCACATCACGAGGTCGTAAAACAGAGCAAGACTACACCGGTACGTATTGTGTTTGACTGTTCCACCAAAATCGTCAAACACAAACCCAGTCTAAACGACTGTCAACATACGGGACCCTCTTTAGTACCGGACCTTGCTCAAGTTATGTTACGATTCAATCTGCATCAGTATGCGTGTGTCAGTGACATCGAGAAGGCTTTCTTGATGTTGAAACTTTATGAAGATGACAGGGATTACACTAGGTTTATGTGGCCGAAAGATCCTCTACAATTAGATTCTCCTCTAATCTGTTATCGGTTCAGGGTTGTCCTTTTCGGTGCTACCTGTTCTCAATTTCTCCTTAACGCAACCATGCTTAAGCATCTTTCTCTTGTTGATGCAGACCCGGAGTTGGTGCAGAAAATTAGGGCCGGGCTATATTATATCGATAACCTCCAAGGTACGGGGGATAATGAAAGTTCCCTCGTCCATGCTTACGATCTGGCTCGTGAAGTAATGGATAATGCCCATTTATTCCTGCGCCGATGGGCCACAAATAGTCCCGTCTTGAGAAAGGTGTTGCAGAGGGATGGTGTTGCTGCGGAAAAACAGGATTTGGTTAGAGTACTTGGCCTGGTGTGGAAAACTGACTCTGACTCTCTTTCCTTTGGAGTTCAGTATGCTCCTTTTGAACAGGTTACAAAGAGTGAGTGTTTAAGGTTTGCTGCCAAACTCTTTGATCCTTTGGGTGTTGTGTTGCCAGTATCAATAAGGTCTCGAATCTTTCTCCAACAATTGTGGAGACTGAAATTGGGTTGGGACGATGATCTCTCTGTGGACCTGGAAGCGGAATGGCGGGGGATAGTGGATGATATGGTTCTCTGTAGTTGTATTGAGTTCTCTAGGAGGATCTGTTTCAGAAAGACTGTTTCCCTGCATGCATTTGCTGACGCAAGCAGTGTCGCTTACGGGACTGCTATATATCTAGTCAGTCCAGAGGGTAGCCACTTGGTCATGGCAAAGGCTAAGGTGGCCCCCATCAAGTCCCTTTCCATCCCTAAATTGGAATTGACTGCAGTTCTGCTAGCCGCCAGAATGATTAACTTCGTTGAGAATGCCTATAAAGATAAACTTCATATCTCTGAAACCTATGTGTTGAGTGACAGTAAAATTATGCTACACTGGATTCACAGTCAAAAGAAACTGCCAGTGTATGTCACTAACCGCATCGACGAGATACATGCCCTAGTCCCGACTGCTTATTTCCGGTATGTGTCGACTAAAGAGAACCCAAGTGATATGGTATCTCGAGGCGTATCTGCTAGATGTTTGAGTTCTTCTGCGTTTTGGTGGAATGGGCCTACTTGGCTCCCGAAACCCGATGGATGGCCAGAGAATATAGATCTCCAACAGCAGCCCGTTGGTATCGTGACCCAAATTGTAGGCATGGTGCCCCAAGATGACACACAGTTATGGGACTGGCACAAATATAGCAGCTATGAAAGATTGCAGCGTGTCACAGCATGGGTGATACGTTTCTTAAATAATTTGAAGGCAAAAATACATAGCCTGCCCCCCACAGGTAGTGCTCATCTCAACGTACAAGAAATTAGAGCTGCAGATAATGTTTTACTCAAATTATCCCAAAAAGAGACCTATTCGCAGGAACCTGAAATAATGGTGAAGGGTAAACAGTCCAGAAATAACTTAATCAACCAGTTAGGACTACACCTGAAGGGAGGTATACTTAATTGTGGAGGCAGATTGAGGTTAGCGGCTATTTCAGAATCGTGCAAGTATCCTAAACTTCTGCCCTCCAAACATCCCTTGACCCACTTGGTAATTATCAGTGTCATCGGCTCTGTTGCCATTACGGGTTCGGTCATGTGGTTACCTATGTTCGTCAAAAATGGTGGGTGCCTAAACTCAGGCAGGTGGTGAAAAGCGTACTGGGTAAATGTCTGAAATGTCGTCGGGTAAAAGGTAAGCCCTACGACTATGCAGGACTGCCACCTTTACCAGCCCTGCGAACCACCCCTGGAGACCCGTATAAGGCCACTGGGGTGGACTATAGCGGAGCAATCCCGATCAAGGACTCGCCGACCATAAAGGCTTACATGCTTTTATATACTTGCGCGGTCACCAGAGCGATTCACATCGAAGTAGTCACCAACCTCATTTGTGACAGTTTCCTCCACGTATTCAGGGGGTTCTGTAGTCGACAGGGGTTTCCCCGGATAATTTTAAGTGACAATGCCAGCACTTTTGTTGGGGCCTCTAGGTACTTGTCGGACATTTGTAATCACTCTAAAGTTCAGTCCCACCTTGGCAGTGTTCAATGTGTGTGGCGGTTTATCCCGGCTAGGGCGCCGTGGTTCGGCGCTATATGGGAAAGGGCCATCGGCATTGTCAAGGCGGGGTTGAAGAAGGTGTTGGGACGTGCCTTAATTTCCTTGGAGGAATTGACTACTCTACTGTTGGAAATTGAGGCCACTATCAATGATCATCCCTTGTATTATGCTTCCGGCGACCTAGGGGATCTAACCACAATAACACCCTATGTGTTGGTGCGGCGTCATCAGTTGAGAGATCTTCCTGATGATAATGAAGTGGAGGATGGGTTGGAAGATCCAGACTTCATAAATAAAGACGTAATTTCAGCCAGATATCAATATATTCGCAAACTGTCGAAAGATATCTGGCGACGCTGGTCTAAGGAGTATCTGGTGACCCACAGAGAGGTGCATAAGTGTAAGCTGAGACCAATAAATGGTCGGTGGCCAGATATCGGTGATGTCATCACCATCCATGACGAGGATCTACGCGCTTTCTGGAAGTTGGGCCGTATTGTCGAGTTATTACCTGGTCGAGACGGAGAAGTCCGAGTGGCTAGAGTCCGGACGAAGACGGGAACATATACACGGCCGACTGTCCGTTTGTACCCTCTTGAGGGGGACATTGAGTGCAAAGAGGACTCATCGGAGACGCCAGGAGACATTCCCACAGTGGCTACCTCGACCGATCAACCGGTCGACGTACCCAGTGGACGTCCTAGTCGACAGGCGGCTCAAGCATCCTCCCAATCATGACGGGATAAAATAGCCTCCGGGCTTTTTGTAGATACTGTATTGTATAAACCTGGTGGCGGGAATATGTCCAAACTCTGATATAGACAGTCTTACTTTAAGTACTACATTAAGTCTTTAGTATTAAGTTTGTGGGATCAATAATTATATAGAATAATTCAGAGGTTAATGATTATGTTCTGTATTGGATATTGGGTAATCTATCATTCCTATGAACTTAGGTAATTATAATTGGGAGGGAAAATATATACCTACCTATTCGCGCATGCGTGATATCGGCGTACCTCCCGCGATTTGGTGAGGGTCCCGCACTCTCTACCTAGCCGTCACAGCAACCAGACCGACTGCCTACACTCTTGTGTTTCACCTCGCCTTTCGCCCCATTAGTGATAGTACTTAGCTCATCAATTCTCCATCTATCCATACTAATCCATAGGTCATTAATCATCATTCCCATCAATCATCAAATAAAGTGGCCCCCTTCTTTATGCATAAACTCTATTCTATTAACTAACACTCCCGTGTCCCACACACCATCTTGTAACATCGCCATGGCTCAACAAGGCAAATAGGTCCTACAGCACTAGCACCAGTATTCAGGTAATATAATTAATTTATTGTATGGTATTCAGATACAGTCCACTAAATCATCTTAACCACGAATATCCAAAAGGAGAAAGTTTGTTAGGAAGAACATGTGAAGGTATTTGTAACCTTTTAATTGACAAACCTGGAAGGTCATCATCCCCGATGTTGTGAAGAGACTTTGTTGTGGAAGTGAATATCATCTAAGGTGAAGCCAATGATATTGAGGCCTGGTGAATGGATGCCGAGTGTTATTCCGAATGTTAGTGTGCTTGCTTTTGGCAGGTGTTTATTATATTCATTCTCTCCCTGTCTTCATTGTTCCCTTTCTAATGTCTCTTGCTAATCCTCCACACCTATTTAACGGGAAGGAAGGATTGGCTATTGACTGTCTGACTGCCTGCTACACTTTCTGTGGTAGCATTAGCATGACAAGTGGTACTGTCACATCTATACATACATAAAATGTTAAGACTGAGACCTTCATACATACGTGCAGTTATAGTTTCTTGTCCTAATGGCGGCGTTCTGGGCAACCCTGTTAAGGGCTGCTTCACTTGTCAAGTTTTCTATTCGAGATCGGCACGTATAGTCCGATCCTAGGTCTTCCTCAGTCAACCCATTGGTGCAGCTCCAACCACAATCACAGACCTTCATCCTTTCACCCAATTTTGTTCATCCATTCTCTCCACATGCCCATACCATTCCAGTCTACTTGTATGCATCTCCTCGCTAATACTGTTTATACCTAAGCGTCTCCTCACCATTAGTTATTCTATCCTGCAATTTGGCCCCACAAATCCATCTCACCATTCTCATCTCATTACGTTCCATTCTGTTGACATCCTCTACCTTAACGGACTATGTTTCTGATGCATACGTCATTGCACTTCTAACACATGAGGCATACACCTATCCCTTCAGGGGGAGAAGCATTCTTTTCATGGTCAGTATTGGCAGCAGTTCTCTGAACGTCCCCCAGCCACATCTAATTCTAGAGACAGTGGCAGCCTCGGCCCCACCACCGGTAGAGATGGTATCTCCTAGGTAATAAAATTTGTCCATCAGCTCCAGTGACTCCTTTCCAAAATTCACAGCCACAGGATCATCATTTAATTAACACAAGCTCGGCCTTGCACACTACGCACTAAAATTCCTTGATTTCTGACTCATCCTTCGGCAGGGGTCCTTTTATTCTACTACAGCGTGTACTCCCATGGTTCACCCAACATCGACACACTGTTCCAGCTGATTGATTTGTGCGACTGACCGTTATTATTTAAACCTTTAGGAATTAATAATTACTAAAAGACAAGACATTGGACATGGTTGCATGAGTTAATCAGCTAGAATGATTGACATCTAGGTGAGCCGTTCTCACCTCATCATCGTTGAAACAGAGTATAGATCCAGCAGCCCACATAGTGGTCACCTTACCAATACCCAACAGGGTTTTACAAACTAATGGTCCTCCAGATATTATCTGCCATCACTCACAGTTAACTCGGTTTATCAATACGCATATAATAATGTATATTAATAATTACCGGTATATAAAGTGACAGTCTCTTATTAAACTTATACGATTTACTGCACATAATATATAATTGCCCTTGCATAGATTTAATCACGTAATATGAAACATTAACTTACCTATATCGGCATTTAAACCACACACACATATGCAGCTGCCACGCGGATGAGGTTGCGGCCATCCCATTTATACCGAATTGTGATATAATTATGGTCTCTTCAGGCCTAGCGTGGTTGCAAAAATTAAGTATATCTTAAATAGTTCCTACGCATGTTTTTCTCTTCCAGACGCCTACAGGTATAAGTCATTACATGACTGGTTATCAAAATATCAGTGGATAAATATTTTTCATGAGCTACCCTGGCAACCTGTAACACGCCTAGTTAGTTGTGAAAGATAATAATTGGTAGAAAGTGCGGTCCCTGTGACTCCTGCCAAGCCAATCTTCCTAAAGAGAGAGAGAGAGAGAGAGAGAGAGATGGCTATAGCCAAAACATATATTAATATGCGAGAGCATACAGTGAAACATAAGAACATAAGAAAATGGGCGTCTGCAAAAAGCCGATCGGCCCACACAAGGCAGATCCCTGTCACACCCAACCCCAATTACAAGGCCCAACTCACTAATACCTTGAGTACTGACCCCACCAAAACGGTCAGAGATTAACACAAGAATACGGGGGTCTGCTGAGCGCCGATTGGCCCACACCCGGCAGATCCCCCTCACAACCAACCCATCTCGTCCATATGCCTATCTAATTTTATCTTAAAGCACCCTATCAATCTTGATCCCACTATATCACTTGGTAGCCTATTCCACCCACCTACAGCTCTGTTACCAAACAAATATTTGCCTATATCTTTTCTGAAACCAAATTTATCTAATTTGAAACAATTTGTTCGAGAGTTCTTTCGCTATCACTGAGCTTAAGTACATTTTTCATGTCTCCTTTATTTATCCCACTAACCCACTTGAACACTTCTATCATATCCCCTCTAACTCTGCGTCTTTCTAACGAGTGTAAGCCTAATTTTTTCAACCTTATGGTAGATTTCAAATATTATGAATCATTTTTGTCATTCTTCGCTGTACTCTCTCCATCGAATATATATCCATTCTGTAATAAGGACACCAACATTGGACAGCATAATTCATATGAGGTCTCACTAATGACAAGTAAAGTTTCAAGATAACATCGGCAGTTCTGTTACTCACACTCCTTGAGATAAACCCTAGAATCCTGTTTGCCTTTGTCCAAACTCTGATATGGACAGTCTTACTTTAAGTATTACATTTAGTCTTTAGTATTAAGTTTGTGGGATCAATAGTTATATAGAATAATTAAGAGGTTAATAATTATATTCTGTATTGGATATTGGGTAATCTATCATTCCTATGAACTTAGGTAATTATAATTGGGAGGGAAAATATATACCTACCTATTCGCGCATGCGTGATATCGGCGTACCTCCCGCAAATATGGTGAGGGCCCGCACTCTCTACCTAGCCGCCACAGCAACCAGACCGACTGCCTACACTCTCGTGTTTCACCTCACCTTTCGCCCCATTAGTGATAGTACTTAGCTCATCATTTCTCCATCTATCCATACTAATCCATAGGTCATTAATCATCATTCCCATCAATCATCAAATATAGTGGCCCCCTTCTTTATCCATTAACTCTATTCTATTAACTAACATTCCCGTTTCCCACACGCCATGTTGTAACATCGCCATGGCTCAACAAGGCAACTAGGTCCTACAGCACTAGCATAAGTATTCAGGTGATATAATTTATTGTATGGTATTCAGATACAGTCCACTAAATAATTTTAACCACGAATATTAATATAATATATGGTCCTTCGTCCGTCCTAGTGTGTTCGTCAGCCGGGCCTGCTTTGTTTACTTGGCGGTGCATTTAATGGCGTCTCCTCTCCCGCGATATTTTGCTCGTTTTTCGGCCGCGAGGGTTTTACTGGTTTGCCAACATAGCGCATGTTTTTTTATGCACGGAGCAGCAGGAGGTGCTGTAGGGGAAGGTTTTGAGCCAGAGAGGGCTATTTACCCTGGCCTCATCAAAAAGGTGGCCATAATAGGCCATTCATATGTGTGCGAATTATACATAGATAAGCCTATCTACCACCCCCACTACACAATCACACCTCTTGCCGCCCCAGGGGCTAGAATAAGTACCTTGCGTAGCACTGAAGCGTAGGACCATTTGGTTAGCTGGCGTCCTGACTTATCATACCTGGTAATAGGTGGTAACGATATTAGGTCAGGCGTTGCCCCTAAGGAACTGGCCAATCAAATCCAGGAGTTGGCCAGAGATATCGAGAGTCATACAGGAGGTCACCGTTACATAATTGGCATAGAGAAGCGCCAGGATCCATGAGGAGTCGAACCCGCCGAGTTTAACCGTATCCGAAACTCCATCAATCAGTGGCTTAAGCGCAACCTGCCATGGACCCGGAGCCGATACATGCCCATGAATACCGCAGCGGCTGATTTTGGGTGGGACGGAATCCGTCTCACACCGTTCGCCTCAGATCGGTTGTTCCGCGAGATCGTGGAGTCGGCTCGGGTGTTCTTTGGTGCGGACGCAGAGGCTCTGCTTGACAGAACATTCGTGGAATGGAATATGCACTAAATTTAACTAACCCACAAATTGCATTTTTCTGATTAAATAAATTTAAAGTTCAATAAGTCTTGTTTTTCTGATTAGGCCTAACTACATTTAAATTTAAGTTCATTAAAAATTTGTTCTTTCTGATTAAGCCTAACTAAATCTAAATTTAAAGATATCTATTGGCTTTTCTAAATTATTAGTAAATCTTGATGCATCTAATTTAACCCTGTTTTTCAACATTTCTGTGATACCCTAACTTTTCAATTCACATTGCGGCATCTAAATTCTAAATTTTGATGGGTTGTATTAGGGTTTTAACTTTTAATGATTTCGGCACTTAATTCTACAGTACTAATGCCACCCATGTTCTGATAGTTTGCCATTTATCCCATCGCTCGCGTTTAGTGTTAGGTCCTTATCCGAGTTTGATCGGCTATTTATCACCATGTCTTGTTAATATATCCTTTGTTTTGTTTTCCTTTTTTTTCTTACCGTTGCTCGCGTTTAGTGTTAGAACCCGAGGTTGATCGGCATGAAAATTATTGCAAATGTTTCCCCTCTCGCATATGATTTTACTCGCGTTTATTCTCGCTCTTTGATTATCTGTCATTAGTCGCTTGCGTTTGGACCCGAGTTTGATCGGCGGAAGATTTTCCTGTTTCGAGTAAACTGTCGTAAAAATATAAGATTTGCAATTTCCATTTGTTTTAGACTAAAGGTGACAATATGGACGCTCTAGCCCAAAACAAACGCCGTAGGGCAGGTCTTAAAGGTTCATTGACTGCCCTGACAGAAAATTTAGATGAGTTCTTGGAAACCGCAACTCGGGTAGAAGTCGAGGCAAAACTGCATAGCGTGCAGACCCAAGTGACCAAGTTTGAGGCCAATCAAGAGGTCTTATTGCCGCTATATACCTCAGACGATGAATATTTTAAGGAGAACCAAGCGGATACCATCTACTTATTAGATATCTATGGGATAATCGTCAGTTTAAAGGAGAAATTGGGTAAAAAAGAAGGGCAAACTCGATCCGACAACAAGAAAGGATCGGGAGTTAAATTGCCGCTCCTGATCCTACCAACCTTCGCTGGCGACCCCACATTATGGACTGGGTTTTGGGACATGTTCAGATGTGTGGTGCATGAAAGGATTGACTTAAGTGCCATTCAAAAACTAACATACTTAAAGGGTCAGTTAAAGGGGGATGCCTATAAATTAATAGATGGCTTCACGGTTGAGGGTGCAATTTACTCAAAGAAAAGAAAGTCTGAAGGAAAATACATAAGTTAATGCCAGTGACGAGGCAGAAATAAGTTAGAGTTCAAAAAGTGATAAAAATATGCAGTTCCGTAACCTCCTTAGTTTGAAATAAATCATCAAAGTGTTCATCAACGAGAATCTATAGAAACAGATTCCTTCTATTCGTGTACCAGTGATAAATTCGTTTAGTACATCTCTCTAAATTGAATAAGGAATAAAGTAGAAGTGCCGCTTTGCCTAAAATAAAAAAGGCATACCCAACTCTGCGATGGGTTACCATGATCACTACTAATACCACCCTATAGCTACTACTATCACCATCATCACTACTGCTATCATTACTACAACTGTCACCATCATTACAACTGTCACTATCATCACTAAAGCAGTCACCATGCATCACCATCGTCACTAATATCATCACTAATTTCATCATTATCACTACAACTATCACCATCATCACTATTATTATCACCATCATCTTACAATCTTCATTACTACTGTCACCACTATTACTACAATCTTACAATCTTCATTACTACTGTCATCACTACTACTATACCCATCATCACTACTACTAGTACTATCATCATCATCACTACTACTAGTACTGTCATCATCACCACTACTACTGCCACAATCGTTATTACCACCATCATCACTACTGTCATCATTATCATTACAAGTATATCACCATCATCACTACAATTATTATCACCATCATCCCTGCTGTAACTTCCATCTCTGCTACTGTCATCATCAGTACTATCACCATCATCACTATTAATATCACCATCATCACAAATAATATCACCAAGAATACTGGAGCATTCGCCCCGAAAATAACTCGCGACAATCGTCGCATTGACCAATCGAATTTGCCTGCAAAACTTGGTGACGATACATTAACCCGTTTAATACCAGTTCTGTCCTTTTCATATTTTACTGGATAATAATAGACGATTTTATTCAGATTAATTAGTAGGCTTTCAACTATCCTAATTAACCCTTCTTTCACCACAGATCCTTCTTAACACTTAAAGAGCGGGGCCCGACTTAAGTCCGTATCTAAAAAGCAGCAAGTTAGGAGCATTATTAAGGCTTTTAAAGGGCTAAAATCAAGTGTAAATGGCCACACGGCTGACACCCAGGGCTTACCGCCGCCCACTGATTCACGCTCCCTCTGTTCTCGAGAGGCCAGCAGTGTAGCCAGTAGTGAGCGTAGCTGGAAAAAATATGCCGCTATACGCTAAACTCCCACGTTAGTGGTATCACTGCATGAAAACGACGAGTGCTACGTAGCTCGTTCGCGTCTCATTTTGAAGCTAGTAGCACCTAGTTTTTTGCTAAATACATTTCTTTTCATGCAGATACTTGATTGATCATTCAGGAGGGCCTGAATATGCCCAAAATAGCCCAAAACCCCCCGCTAGACGAAGGTTAAGCTCCAAAAAATCGTCTAATTATAGCTACAATATGATGAAATAAAAACATGTCACCAGTACAGAAAGGGTTAAACAGTCTAGGAAAAGTTTGGAAACAATTATTAACACTTCTTTTGATCTTTGACCTTGACCTTTGACCTTAAGTATTAGAATATTTATATGCAATTTATATATATTTTAGTTGTGTAAAATGCAACAGTCAGCTTATCAAAATTTGAGTATTTTTTATGATGAAAGTTAACTTTTGACTTTGATCTGTGACTTTGACCTCTATGTAGGATTGTATTTTTGCTTCCATTGATGTAACCCTGGAACATAAAATAAGTGTGCCAAACTTCATTAAAGATCATCAACTAGTTCCAGAGGCATTAAAATAATAGCTGACCTTGACCTTTGACCTTTATCATGTCTGAACAATAATTTTAATTTAAAGCACAACTGTCTCAACTAATTTTGTGAAGTTCACATGAATAGTAAAGACATTGGCATATTGACCTAATATTTGATCTTGACCTGTGACCTTGACCTATCAAATGGAATTATGTTTATTCTTGTATGACCTTGGCCTAGTGAGAATCTTACATTAAATTGGAAATACTAGTAAAAATCTATTGATCTTTAACCTTGACATTCGACCTTAAAATATCTTATCGAGGATTTAGTTAGCTTAACACCAAGTTTCGTATTAACTAGCATTTTAAATGTGGTGTACTTCGTATATAAACTTATAGATTACAAATTGTGATAATATACTCTGACCTTGACCTTTGACATTTGACGAAAAATAAATTACATATATTTGAATGGTCGTCGCATTGACCAACTGAATTTGCCTGTACAATTTGGTGACAATACATTAAACACTCTGAGAGAAATTTAGGGAAAATTACAAACACTCTTGTTTAGGACCTTGACATTTGACCCTTAACTATTACAATATTTATGTGAAATTTTATATATTGTATATGTTATTTAAGTAGGCCTAATAAGCAACTAATACAGCCATTTTTCGAAAATTTTAAAATGATAAAAGTTGACCTTTGATCTTGAACTGTGTATATGAAAAACTATATGAAAAACTATATGAAAAAGTACATTTTTGTTTGCATTGACATTGCCCATGAAAATATAATAAGCATACCTTATTCCATTAAAACCCACCAGTTAGTTTCATATACTGTATATCAATAGAATAGTTGACATTGGCCTTTGACCTTTACCTTGACCTTTACGATGACTCAAAATGTATTATTTTCCTTTTCATCTAAAGTGCAGCTATCTCACCAAATGTTGTGAAGTTTGCATGCAAAGTAAAGAAAATTGCATATTGACCTTTTATTTGACCTTGACCTGTGACCTTGTCCTTTCATATGGAATTGTATAGTTTCTTGTATGACTTTGGGCTAGGTATTTCGAATATACATGGTAAGCCTAGTGAGAATCTAACGGTTAGTATAAGAAATACAAGAACAAAACTTATTTTGATCTTTGACCTTGACCTTTGACCTTACCCTTTAGAATATTTATCTAAAATTTTGGCAATACAATATCAAGGTTACCAGTAACTTGCATTGTTAAAATGAAGACATTTGAGTAAAAACTAAAATGATATAGTAAAAGTTGACCTTTGACCTTGACCTTTATGTAAGAGTACATTTTTTTTTACATTGACATTGCCCAGGAAAATCAAATAAGCATGCCTATGTTCACTAAATCCCATCAGTTAGTTTCATATATATTAATAGAATAGTTGACCTTTATCTTGACCTTCATGATATGCGTGTCAAAACTTATTATTTTCCTTTTCATTTAAAGTGCAACTATCTCACCAAATGTTGTGAAGTTTGCATGAAAATTAAAGAAAATAGCATATTGACCTTTTATAGGACCTTGACCTGTGACCTTCACCTTTCATATGGAATTGTGTAGTTTCTTGTATGACCTTGGCCTAGGTATTCCAAATATACATGGTAAGCGTAGTGAAAATATAACAGTTAGTATAAGAAATACTTTTACAAATTTTATTTTGACCTTTGACCTTACACTTTAGAATGTTTATCGGAAATTTGGTCAATAACATATAAAAGTTACTAATAACTTGTATAGTGAAAATTAAGAAATTTGAATAAAAACTAAAAAATAGGAAATATTGACCTTAGTTTTGACCTTGACCTTTGACCTTAGCCTTTCAGTTAAATGGAAAATTTGTTTTTGACTGACCATCGCATTGACCAAATGGATATAGTTGTGAAATTTGGTGAAAATTCATCGAACGGTCTAGGAGGAGTTTCCGGACAGACAGATGGACGACGACAGACGACGACGACGACGACGGACAGGCTGGCTGGTGGTGCACAGTATACGGGTGGGATCTGTTTGCGCGATACCACTCTGCTTCGCAGAGTTGATAACTCTGTCATATTTCCGACCAGTGAGAAAATATTCAGTCTCTAAGCCCCTTATTTTGAAATAAATCATCAAAGTGTTCATCAACGAGAATCTATAGAAACAGATTCCCTTTATTCGTGTACTAGTGATACATTTGTTTAGTACACCTCTCAAACTTGATTAAGAAATTAAATCCAAGTAAGGCGGATTTTCACCTCAACGAACTCTGAAATAATCCCGACCAGTGAAACTTGAAAACCTGAATTCAATCATGTTAAGTATACAAGTGTACAAGATTATATATTCATAGTAAAGAAATATAGTTACTTATCTTCTATCTATCTATCTATTGCCGGACGCCTTACTCCCCTTACGAGGGTGGCCATACACAGAATGCCCCCAAGCGGACCTATTCCCTGTGAGAGGAACAACCCGAGCCAGTTTAGTGAAGGACTTACAGGATTGACCACTCAATTTAGGATCCGTCCGACTCCGAGGCCCTCTGTGTATCTTGTTAGCACTATTTTTCTACAGTGGTGTTCGGCTAATCCATCCACTAACCTGCCTAACCCTTAGGTAAACAGTACGGATTTGTATCAGGTTTACTCCCCTAGACAGGTTGCCAACCAAGGCTGACGAGTCCCATCCACCCCACCACTTATCTTAACCTCGCCAAATACTAGTAGGTGATTATACCCAAGTTACAGGTAAATTGAATATTAACCCACTGAACCCCAGCTATTTAATAATAAATGTACCACCCAGGACCAGGGGGTTGTAAAACACAAAATTTCTCCAGAAAACACCAGGAATGGGTTAGAAATGAAGGAAAACCCACAAAAAAACGATCCCCTAGGTCATTAAGGGGCCCTACGGTGCGCCCGAAAGTCGGAATTAACATGGGGAAATGGGTAGGCAAAAACAGGTTTTTGCGCGATCACACGCACGCGGTTGGACTTTGAGAGTTTTCAACCATCGGCATAGTTGCGTGGGATACTTACACAGTTCCCATACAAATCTGAGCCCTCTAGGTGCCATAGGACCGGAGTAATTAACCAGGACGCACCTTATGCGTCCCTGGGGTTTAGCATTACATACATTGCCGACGCAAACGTGTCGTCGCTGGGGTTCTGTGGGTTAAGGCGCCCGACTAAATATTTATACAATCTTTCGAAAAGAGAATATTGATTTGATCCTAAAGAAAGGAAATTCAAGTTAAGCCGCATTGAGCATACCTAATCTCCATCTAGATCTGCGATCGTGCTAGAAGATATATAACTAAGTTGTACCCCATGATTTCTGGTGTTAGCATCTTCATTATCAATATCTATTTATCTAGTGAATAAGTGAATAAACTGTACTACAAACTATATTTTGATATTTTATGTATCTCTGTTGTCTTCTTTATATGTACTTGTATGAACTTGGAAATCCCAGTCTCGAAAGAACTCACCTGAACTAATAATTAAACCTGAATAAAATCAGGGCATAACAGTGACAATAAACAACCACTTCTAAATAATTTCTAATGCTATATAATTATTTTCAATCACATATACAGTAGATATAAATTGTATGCAGAAGCAGCAATTCCCAGTTTATGGCAAAACAACACTGGGAAAATGTTATGTTTCAAACCTTTGCTATCACACAGTTTTTGGCTTACAGTGTTGTAAGTTCTATCACATAACCCTTGTTTCTTGAGCGACTCACAGCCAGGGTAAGGCGCGATTAGCATCCTTGGGTGGTTTATGCCAAACACTTTACTTTCTAAAGGTGCGCATCGTTCCTTGGTGCATTTAGGAATATATGCCCAGGTTGTAACACAACACTGCATACTATTATACACGTTATGTACCGTATAGCATACAACCCCTTACGCCATCAACACAATATACACAAACGCTCCTAGATTCATTTCATACGCAATATCATATGATATGAATGGGCTTCCCCGAAACGTTATAGACTGCAGCACCGTTGATTCTTTTAAACTTCGCCTAGACAAATATCTTGCATCAAACCCGCCTCTGACTGCGTTTGTAAATGAATAACTATATATGATCCCCCCCTCAGTTACTAACCCCTCTGTCCCCTACTAACTCCCTAATCCTGCCATGGACATTAGTTCAAGGGTAGTAGTTCCCTTTCCAATGTTCCCTTACCCACTCTAAACCACTGTTCGGACACTTGATCCTCAGTGTTTTGGAGGGCACGCAGCCTAGAAGGGTCACTAAACCTGTTGTTGCTTGATTTCCTTTGTACTCCTTTGATATATATATATATATATTTTTTTTTTGTATCTAAGGCGGCGGAAATTTTATATCCATGAAACAAGTCTAGTTAATTCTAATACTACAATACATCTAGACCAAGAGAACACACAACCGTCAACATGCAGTAAACTCCTGATAAAGAATAAACAAATAAGAAATAATATCAAACTTCATATACGATTTGTGATACTTAAAACATTAATGGATTGCAAAACAATTATATATCGTCTCAGGTGCTTTATGTCTCAATATACTGTATAGGTATGTATGAATGATCTGAAATAGGGTAAAATATATTTACTTAAAACACCACACAAGCTGTATACACCTAGGCTGGCTTGCTCTCAGGTTGTTCAAATTATTCTAAATTATGACAAAAGGTTGATTTCAATACCCCCATTTATTATCTACGGAACAGAAAATTTGTATACAAACATTCTATATGTAACTGTGAAGATATTTATGGTTTATTGATAAAGTTGATCGAAATTGTATTTATTGTAAAAATTAAACACCAGACCCAAGGGATGCCATGGCATGGCTACACTGTTTCCATAGTAGAACCATGTTCTTGAATCCCAAGGTTCTGGTGTTTGATTCCAGTATAGGCATTTGTGTTATTATTTCAATGAGCACCATTCTTGAGAATACATGATAAGGATATAACCTTAATAGTGCAAGTGGAACTTAGTGTATATTGCTTAGGTTGGCAGTGAATAAACTTAGCCCCTTCTGTACCGGTGACATCTTTTCAATTTTATTGTAGCAATATTTAGACGATTCGGTGCAATTTAAGAAGGATCTGTGGTAGTAAAATGGGTTAATTGAGAGAGTTCAAAGCCTTTCACTTTTTGAGTAAACCGAGTAAAATCGCCTAATAGTTGCCAGAATATAACAAAAAGGACGTCAACGGTACTGAACAGGTTAACCCGTCCGACCCCAGGGACGCATGTTATGCGTCGCCTATGTATGTAACCCACAATACCAGTGACGCAATGTATGTGACCGCCTTAATTTCTCTTGTCCTATGGCACATACATGGTTCAGATTTGTATGGGAACTACTTTAGGATCCCACGGAACAATACCGATGGTTGATAACCCCCTTAAGTCCAGCTGCGTGCATGTGGGCACGCGCGGGAGTGATAGGCCAGTATGCCGCCTACCCATCACCCAATGATAATTGTGACTTCCCCGCCCCCCCAAATGACCGAGGTGAGCAGTTTTATGTTGTTTTTCCTTCATTACTAACCCATTCCATGTGTTTTCAGGAACAAAACAAAATTGAAAAGTGGCTGGTCCTGGAGTGTACTTTTATATATCATTTGGGGTCTATTGGGTTAAAAATATCTCAATTTCTGTGAGACTTTCTTGGATAGCTTTCATAAAAAGATGTTAGGTATTCTTTATAACGCTGTGGTGTAGTTGATGCACGAATGGACTCTTATCCTGACTCTCCATGGTTTGAGTCCCGGCAGAGAGTATCCTACAGAACATATTGTATCTCACATGTATTTGTGAGATAAATAAATATTAATAACTCTCGTGCTTGGCTGGTCTAAAATTTAATAAAATCACTTCAACCTGAGTTGCGTGAGAATAGCTATAATAATCCCTGCATGTTACTCTGAAATATGGGCCCTGCGACATGTTTATGGAATAGAATACTTTCTCCAAATTGGATTTATCTTCCTTAATATAAATAGGAAAAGGTTAACTGTTCTTCATCACGCTGTGGTATAGTAAACCTTATGCATGGACTCTTGTCCTGACATTCTGGGGTTCGAGTCCTGGCTGAGAGAACAATATATATGTATATATGTATATATATATATATATATATATATATATATATATATATATATATATATATATATATATATATATATATTCTATTTTTTATTAATTTCACCACAACACCAAACACCTCCAATGAAATTAATGAAAGCACATGTGCGATCCACCAGGATTCGAACTCGGGTTATCACACACAGATTTTTGACACCTTAACCATTACACCACCAAGACGGTTAAAGGTTTATGCACATACCTACGACTTATTATCCATTCTCGAATACTGGATATTAATCTAATCATGTTCATACTCCCACCGCACCGTGGTAGCCTAATGTTTAACCGAAGAAGTGCGCAGTGGGGGGACATTACACCATAGAACTGTGCGCACCTATTTCACTGTTTCCTGTCACTAAAATCGTTATCTTACCATAAATATCATTAATACTTATCCATATGTGCCTAATTTACGTTTATTATGAAGATATTAGCCTGTTACAATAATAAAACAAGTGGAAACAGTATTTTTTTTTTTTTTTTCTATGTGATTGAGGGAGGCAAAAGGCATAACTGCCTATAGCGAGTTCCTCCCCCATAGTTGAAAGAGTGACAGGGCCAAAATCAAGGGACGTTCGAGCCAAAATGCCTGGACACACAGAGTTTGAAGCAATTTAAGTCATAGGAAGAGGGAAAGACTGATTCTGGAAGAGAGTTCCAGAGCTCAGCTGTTGAGTAGAAGAAAGTTTGAGAGTAACGTTTCACTCTTGGGTTGGAGAGTTGCACAGAGTAGGGGTGGGATTGAGTTGCAAGACGGGTATCACGTGCCCTACGTAAAGGAGGTGGTATGCACTGGGATAGCTCTGAGGAACACTGATTATTATAGTAGCGATAGAAGAGCGAGAGAGATGCAACATTCCGGCGGAGAGAGAGAGATTACAGAGAGTTGGTGAGTGGACGGGTGTTAATGATACGAAAGGCCTTCCTTTCAACTTTGTCTAGGAGAGCGGTGTGAGAGGAACCTTCCCACACATGTGAACAATACTCAATACAAGGGCGCACTATGCCCCTGTACAGAGCAAGAAGCTGTGCAGGGGAAAAGAACCCTATAAGGCGGTTGAGCACACCCAGCTTCTGGGAGACTGCCTTAGGAAAACTGGTAATATGTGTGACGCTTCTGCATAGTAACCACGTGCGGGCATGCACGCGCGTCGACTGCCCAGCCGTTTAGAAACCGGCTGGTGGTAGCCGGCCGGTAGGCTTTCCCTTAGTATATATCCTACGACAATGTAACTAATGTCTGGGATATTCTTATGTTGTTTCACAGCTTGAAGCTGCCCTTATTCTTAACCAACGCATCTTAGTATATTTTATTCTCGATAGTTGATTATTTCATTATAATATATAAGATGTAAGTCTAGTGAGAGCGGGAAGAGACGAGCGGGGGAGAGAGAGACTGGCTGGGGACGTTGCTTCGCACAGAGAGTCAAGCTTGGGACGAGCCTGAAGCGCTGCCACATGCATTTGATTGCAACGTTAGGCTTAGTTTCGACTCACGCACGGGGTAGAGGATTTTGACCAGGCAACTGTGTTGAGTGTTGCCAAGCCTGGGATGTATTCTGCATGCCTAGGGTGGGGTCCAGACAAATTCAAGACTCAGAGCTCACCTCATTGTCGTACCCTTCGGACCCCCTTGTTATCTATCCCTCTCAACCCCACTTAGAAACGTTCTCTCTTACTTTGTATACCTTCTTTCCACTACTTCACCAATCTATTTAATTATCCCATCCCCTTGATAGACCTTATATCTATTATTGTATTAACGACGAGCTCTCAGATAACTAGATAGGATTTTGGGCCATCATGCAGGGATGTAATTGTTAATGAGACCTAGGAAGCTTTTTTGTTGTCTCATATTTGGTGGTTTCATGCTTGCTAGTGTGTTCTTGTGTCAGGTTAGCAGGGGCTAGACCGGAGAGGAGGCTTTTTGCGATCCTTTAAGTAAAGTCTGCTGGTGCGAGTCCCGTGGACCCGCACGACTTTACTAGGATACCCGTGGGAGTCTGGGGGCATTTTCTTGTCTGTGTCCCTGTGTGTCTAGCGTTGTGTTGTGTGAGGGCCCTTGCCTAGTCCACTCAGCACTGCGCTAGCACGTTTTGCTTTTGTTTTAGGGTCGCCAGGAGAGAGTCAGATACTTGCGATCTGAGTCTCTCAAGAGAGCACCCTTTCAATTAGAGTAATTTGGCGCACAGACCTGGGAACGTCCCTAGGCTAGAGCAGGTGGCTCAGCCCGGGTATCCGAAGCCTATATCCTTCCGGCTAGACCTCTGCCACCTGGCAGATTAACAGCTAGGGGTTTATTATCTCTGTATGCTTGTTATTGTGCCACAGTTTACCGTTTTTGTGAGCATTGTGAGTCAGGGTGTGGCTTAGAGACTCTGTCCGAGCAGGCTTGCCTGACTAAGAGTGAGAAGCACACCTGTATGTGGTTATGTTGCGAGTTGCTGCCTTTATTTAATTATACCTATGCCATTATACACTGTATGGCCTATCACTAGTATTTATTCCTGCTCATGAGTTAAGAGTTCTCTAAATCCGTAACGTACTTTCTTTGCTAAGCATCAGATCCTACAGTAGCCGCTTGCAGTTTAGAGACCCGCATCTTGTCTACCTGTACGATGTTTTGAGGACTGTTTGCTTTCACCTTCTTTCACGCAGGGGTGATTAGTTGTATTAATTAACGTAACGTTAAATGTACTTTCTTCTAGTTTGTTATTAAATTGTTTCTGCAATTTAATTCCGTTATCTATCTTTTCCTTGAAGCTTTAAGTCAACTTAATTGTGTGATCTTTTATATAGCCTGCTTGACTATCAGCAGTCTATAGTGCGTGCACCCTGTAACCGAGTCATAGGATACCTCGTTGTCCAGGCAGGACTCTTGACGGTTTAGGGTGGTTTGTTGCCTGGGTTTATAGATAAGGGTTGGATCTAGCGTTTTCCGTTGTTGCTTGTTGCCGCATACCTAGTCCAATAGAAAGAGCCCAGTGTTTATGTATCCCAGGACTTAACAAATGGCGACCTTGCATAGGATTTACTGAACAGAGGAATATAGTGGTCATTTGTTTTGAGATTCCTTATGATTAGAGGAATACAGTGGACATAGAGTTTTTTTTTGGAGCAACCAATATAACACATTAAAGACTTTAAATAACATTAGTATATACATACTTGCATAGGAGATAAGGCACATTCTATAACCGTGATAATTACTGCAGTACACAAACATGTCTAATACATCAGAACACAGTGATGGGTCAGGTCACGATACGGGCTCGGAGGGAGAAAGACCTGTGGAGTGGCTAGTCGATAGCGAAGAGGGTGCTAGAAGATTTTTAGAGGTGCCCCTTACCGCTGCCAGGGTGTTGAAGCTGAATAAGTATGGCTTAAAGTGTGTGGCAGGTATTCAGGGTCACCAGGGTTTAAGTGGCATGAGGAAAGATCAGCTGAGGACTTTGATATTGGGTTTAGAAGGGAGAGACCTGGGTGGAGAGGCGACTGGGGGCCCCGGTCCCCAGCCCTCCCTCCACTGTACCCCCATATCAAACGTCAGGGTGCCTGAATTTAGTACATACCCCCAAGTTGATGGTCAATGGCAGCGTGGAATTCAATCACAGGGACCCTCTCCATTAAATGCACCTTCCCCTCCTCAAGGGTTGACTCCAGATTTGTTGTTTCGGCTTGAGATGGCCAAGGTTGAGGCCGCTAGAGCTCAGGTTGAGGCTGCAGAGAGAACAGCTATACGAGAGGCTGAACTGCAGGCAGTCTACTAGGTATCGGGCTGACAGGGAGCTGGAGAGATCTCGAGTGGAGGTAACAGGGCGAAATATTGGGGGAGGTAACAGACATCGGGACCAATCATTGTCGCACCTGCTTAAACTAGTTCCTGTGTTCGATGAATTATGTGTGGCTGAGTTTTTTATGCGATTTGAGAAGAAGTGTCAGGAACACCAGTGGCCTCAAGAAAAGTGGGCAGCATTAGTTTCATCAAGACTCCTAGGAAAGGGGCTAAAAGCGTATGATGCACTACCTTTAGAGTCCTGTGTAGTTTATGATGAGCTAAAGAAGGCTGTGCTACGGGCCGATGAGTTACAACCAGAAACTTACCGCTTGAAGTTTCGGGGTGTTACTAAGGGCAAGGATAGTACCTTCCTAGAACACGCCCGGGACTTGTCTGATGCACTACGACATTGGCTGCGTTCTGAGACGCCAGCTACTTTTGAGGAGTTGAGTGAGCTGGTTCTCTTGGAGCAGTTCTTTAAGTGCACAGGCGGGGACTTAACATTAAATATAAAGGAAACAAATCCTAGAACTCTCCAGGAGGCAGCAGAAATGGCTGACCGCCGACTGTCATTAATTCGAGGTTGCGGAGCAGCAGCTAGGAGTGAGTCGGGTGCAAAGGATCGTACCCCTCCCCCTCCCAAGAATTTTGATACACATAAATACACAAAACCATCTAGCACTGACAATAAAACTGAACATAAACCAAATACCGTCCCGTATAAGAAGTCTAATGGTACCTCCCACTCCCAAGGGAAACCAAAGAGTAAAGAGTGCTTTGCATGTCACAAGGAGGGTCACTTTGCAAATGCTTGTCCGAACAAGCCACCAAACAAGGTTGTGTCATTGGCCCGCAGCATAGGGGTGTCGCCTATATCTTCTGAGTTTGCCAAGGGTAGTTCGTCAGAGGGTGGGACACAGCCTGTGTACAAGAGTCCGGAAGGCTCGAACCCTGTCCGCGACGTCTTTGGGGGTCATAGAGGGCATGGTTTTGTGAGGTGGGCTGGCGAAAGGCGAGGAGTTAAGCTATTGCGTGATACGGGGGCTTCTCAGACCTTGTTAAAGAACTTTACTGGTAGACCGATTAACGCTGCTCGGGTGGTGGTAGTTCAGGGGATCAATGCTACGAAGTCCTACCCGCTGGTGCGGATGGAGCTGGAGGTGGGTGGTGTGGCGAAGGAGCTGGATGTAGGAATTGAAGAGAACATGCCTGTTGGGGGCATCGACCTCCTCCTCGGCAACGACTTTGCGGTGCCTGCTTCTAAGGTTTCACCCTTGGTCATTGCCGAGAAGGCGGCCGACGTTAGTAGGGAGGAACAGGAGTGGGTTGAGAAGTGTAGCGTACAAACCATGGCGTGTGTTGTGACGCGTTCTCAGACATCCGGAGCCTTGCAGCCACCACCTCAGTCTATCAAACCGCTGAGGAAAGGTCACAAGAAAACGGGAAGTGTTGGTCAATTGGAGAGTTTTGAGCCGGCAGTGTTTCTTGGTGACTCATTATTGGCACCTATGTTAGAGTCTGGAGAGGCCCCGGGGCCTGTCACCGCTAGTGCAGGTGCAGGGCAGGAAGAGACTCTGCGACAGCATCGTTATGCGCAGCGTGAGGAAAGGATGGCTCAGCGGGACATTGGAGGTGGAAATAAATTATTTAAGATGAACTTGGATAATCTCGCACCTGCTATATATGTTCCTTGCAGCTGGAAGATCCTGAAGTCAGGGCGTGTGGTAATGGTGCTGTCGAACTGGAGAGCGATGGGGATGCGCAGCCTGGTGATTTTTTCTTGTCCGAGGGGATCTTGTATCGGAGACATCAGGATCCCAAGAAAAAGTGGGATGGCGGGTCAGGATTAGTGGACCAGTTAGTAGTACCGAGGGTGTGCCGTGAGAGCTTATTGAGATTAGCTCATGATGTGCCTTTGGCAGGGCACCTGGGGGCACGTAAGACAGAGGCAGCTCTGAGCAAGCTTTTCTGGTGGTCTGGGTTAAAGGCGAGTGTCGTGTCATGGGTGTCGCAGTGTCACACTTGTCAAGTTGTTGGGAAACCCAATCAGGTCATCCCGAGAGCCCCGTTACAACCCATCCCTGTCATTGGGCCGCCCTTCAGCAAAGTAGTTATCGATATGGTTGGCCCATTGCCCCCCACTAGTGCCGGCAATAAATTTGTACTAACTGTAATGGATGTAGCAACACGGTATCCAGATGCTTACCCCATGCGCAACGGGATGGCTAAGACTGTTGTCAAAAACCTACTTGTCTATTTCTCTCGTTATGGCTACCCTCAGGAGATCCAGTCTGATCAGGGATCCAATTTTACTTCTGCTCTGTTTAAGCAGACCATGCAGCAACATGGGATAGTGTCTGTGGTGTCATCTGCCTACCATCCCGAGAGTCAGGGAGTTTTGGAAAGGTGGCACTCGACTCTCAAGAGTATGTTGCGGTGTTATTGCATGGAAAATGGGAAGGACTGGGATCTAGGTCTCCCATACGTTTTATTTGCTGCGAGAGAAGTACCTGGGGAGAGCTTGGGATTTAGCCCGAACGAGTTGGTTTTTGGACACAGGATCAGGGGGCCCCTCCACATAGTCAAGGAGATCTGGGAGGGAGTCACAAAGCCATGCTCGCTTCTAAAGTATGTAGTTGAAAGCCGTGAGAGAATGCTAAAGAGCCTGGAGGTAGCAGGTCGGAACCTTAAGAGTTCACAAGCTCAGATGTAGGACAGATACGACCAGAAGGTGAAGCTGAGGGAGTTTGAAGTAGATCAGGAGGTACTGATACTACTGTCTCTGGTGGGACACCCCTTGTCTTCCAAGTATTCTGGTCCATATCGGGTTGTAAGGAAGGTTTCTGATTTAGACTATTTAGTAGCTACTCCTGATCGTAAGAAAAAGAACCAACTTTGCCATGTAAATCTGATGAAAGAGTATGTGAGGCACCCCTCCGAGCCTCTCACTGTCCCGGTGTTGATCTGCAGCGATCATGGTGGAGAAGGAGGAAGGGACAGTCAAGCTGCGGGGGAGGATAATTGGGATTGTCATGTTTCCGTGGATCAGTGGGCGGGGAATTCTAGACAAGTGGCTCACGAGTTGATATTGCACCTGCCTGAGCAACAACGTGTAGCTGTGCAGCACTTGTTTGATTCAAACCCAACTGTTTTCGCGGAGCATCCTGGCCTCACTACTCAAGCGGTGCACGATGTCGATGTTGGGGACCACCCGCCCTTTAAATCAGTGCCATACCGTGTTCCCCCTATTAAATTACCAGCACTTAGGGAAGAGCTGGATTATATGCTGAAACGTGGGCTGATTTCTGAGGGTGCAGTAAGGTGGACTTCCCCAGTCACACTGCAGCCCAAACCAGATGGCAAGGTGCGGTTTTGTATAGATTTCCGCAGGTTGAATGGTTTAACCCCCACAAATGCCTACCCTCTCCCTCGCGTGGACGACAGTGTGGATAAGATAGGAAAAGCCAAGTTCCTCACTAAGATAGACCTTGTTAAGGGATATTGTCAAGTGCCCTTGTCTGAGCAAGTGCGAGAGGTGTGTGGGTTTGTGGTGGACGGTGCCACATATCGTTGCCATGTTATGCCATACGGGCTGAAAAATGCCCCTGCAACGTTTCAGAAATTAATGAACGACATTGTAGCCGACATTCCCAACTGTACGGTGTACCTAGATGATGTCATAATATACGACGATGATTTTAACAGTCACTGTGCTCACATCGGACAGCTTTTTAATAAACTGAATGAAGCAGGTTTGGTGGTAAACCTAGGTAAGTGCGATTTTGTCAAAGCCACAGTTTTGTACCTGGGGTTCGAGGTGGGGATGGGTCAGGTGTGCCCTCCACAGACAAAGATCAAAGCCATCGATCAGTTTCCCCAGCCTACGACTAAGAAACAAATCATGCGGTTTCTAGGTATGATAGGCTATTATCGTTGCTTCATCAAAGGCTATTCGACTGTACTTGCACCTTTAACTGACTTATTATCTAAGGACAAGAAGTTCCGGTGGGTTCTTGAGTGTGCAGAGGCGTTTTCCTTGGTGAAACACCTGTTATGTACCCACCCCATACTCAGGGCCCCGGACTTCAGCAGACCTTTTCAGCTGGCGACTGATGCCAGTGGCGTAGGGGCTGGGGCTGTCTTGTTACAGACAGATGATGAAGGTATCGAACATCCAGTGAGTTTTTACAGTAAAAAATTCAATAGTGCACAAAGGAATTACTCTGTAATTGAAAAAGAACTCCTGGCGATAGTGCTGGCACTCAGGCACTTCGATGTATATGTTCCTGCTTTCGGACCAGTCGTAGTGGTTTATACCGATCATCACCCTCTGAAATTCTTGAATCAGTTTCATAACCGGAATATGAGGCTGACCAGGTGGTCACTCATGCTTCAGGACATACGCCATATTGCCGGTTCTGATAACGTGATAGCGGATTGTCTATCAAGGGTGGATGATGTTGGTTAGACTGCCACAGGATTGAGGGTTGAGTGTGGAGGAAAATAGGCTGTCACTGTAGTTCAGCCGGAAAAAACAAATTAAACAAAGCAAAACAAAACTTATAAAAACTCTTTATTTTTTATAACGTGTAGAATTTTGTATAAGATGTTGTAGCAGTATCTAAGTTGAATGTTTTCGCTTATTGTCGCTGAGTTAGTTGAACTTGCTCAGTGGAATGCAACAGTCTTTATTTTTTTTTTATATATAGTGCCTTGTGTCGCAACAGTGTGTGGTACTATGAGAAGCTTTCTGTTAGATATGAAGAACTTAGCCAAGGGTCTTATATCTTGGGGGAGGTGTGACGCTTCTGCATAGTAACCACGTGCGGGCATGCGCGCGCGTCGGCTGCCCAGCCGTTTAGAAACCGCCTGGTGGTAGCCGGCCGGCAGGCTTTCCCTTAGTATATATCCTACGACAATGTAACTAATGTCTGGGATATTCTTATGTTGTTCCACACCTTGAAGCTGCCCTTATTCTTAACCAACGCATCTTAGTATATTTTATTCTCGATAGTTGATTATTTCATTATAATATATAAGATGTAAGTCTAGTGAGAGCGGGAAGAGACGATCGGGGGAGAGAGAGACCGGCTGGGGACGTTGCTTCGCGCGGAGAGTCCAGCTTGGGACGAGCCTGAAGTGCTGCCACATGCATTTGATTGCAACGTTAGGCTTAGTTTCGACTCACGCACGGGGTAGAGGATTTTGACCAGGCAACTGTGTTGAGTGTTGCTAAGCCTGGGATGTATTCTGCATGCCTAGGGTGGGGTCCAGACAGATTCAAGACTCAGAGCTCACCTCATTGTCGTACCCTTCGGACCCCCTTGATAAGTATCCCTCTCAACCCCACTTAGAAACGTTCTCTCTTACTTTGTATACCTTCTTTCCACTACTTCACCAATCTATTTAATTATCCCATCCCCTTGATAGACCTTATATCTATTATTGTATTAACGACGAGCTCTCAGATAACTAGATAGGATTTTGGGCCTTCATGCAGGGATGTAATTGTTAATGAGACCTAGGAAGCTTTTTTGTTGTCTCATATTTGGTGGTTTCATGCTTGCTAGTGTGTTCTTGTGTCAGGTTAGCAGGGGATAGACCGGAGAGGAGGCTTTTTGCGATCCTTTAAGTAAAGTCTGCTGGTGCGAGTCCCGTGGACCCGCACGACTTTACTAGGATACCCGTGGGAGTCTGGGGGCATTTTCTTGTCTGTGTCCCTGTGTGTCTAGCGTTGTGTTGTGTGAGGGCCCTTGCCTAGTCCACTCAGCACTGCGCTAGCACGTTTTGCTTTTGTTTTAGGGTCGCCAGGAGAGAGTCAGATACTTGCGATCTGAGTCTCTCAAGAGAGCACCCTTTCAATTAGAGTAATTTGGCGCACAGACCTGGGAACGTCCCTAGGCTAGAGCAGGTGGCTCAGCCCGGGTATCCGAAGCCTATATCCTTCCGGCTAGACCTCTGCCATCTGGCAGATTAACAGCTAGGGGTTTATTATCTCTGTATGCTTGTTATTGTGCCACAGTTTACCGTTTTTGTGAGCATTGTGAGTCAGGGTGTGGCTTAGAGACTCTGTCCGAGCAGGCTTGCCTGACTAAGAGTGAGAAGCACACCTGTATGTGGTTATGTTGCGAGTTGCTGCCTTTATTTAATTATACCTATGCCATTATACACTGTATGGCCTATCACTAGTATTTATTCCTGCTCATGAGTTAAGAGTTCTCTAAATCCGTAAATACTTTCTTTGCTAAGCATCAGATCCTACAGTAGCCGCATGCAGTTTAGAGACCCGCATCTTGTCTACCTGTACGATGTTTTGAGGACTGTTTGCTTTCACCTTCTTTCACGCAGGGGTGATTAGTTGTATTAATTAACGTAACGTTAAATGTACTTTCTTCTAGTTTGTTATTAAATTGTTTCTGCAATTTAATTCCGTTATCTATCTTTTCCTTGAAGCTTTAAGTCAACTTAATTGTGTGATCTTTTATATAGCCTGCTTGACTATCAGCAGTCTATAGTGCGTGCACCCTGTAACCGAGTCATAGGATACCTCGTTGTCCAGGCAGGACTCTTGACGGTTTAGGGTGGTTTGTTGCCTGGGTTTATAGATAAGGGTTGGATCTAGCGTTTTCCGTTATTGCTTGTTACCGCATACCTAGTCCAATAGAAAGAGCCCAGTGTTTATATATCCCAGGACTTAACATATGGTCCTTCCAAATGAGAGCAGAAGAAAAAGAGACACCAAGAATATTGAGAGAAGATGAAGGGTTGATTTTTGTATTGTTGAAGAATAAGGGATAGTCCGCTGGGAGATCCTGACGGGTAGATATATGGAGAAATTGGGTTTTGGAAGCATTAAAGTTAACAAGGTTTTCTCTGCCCCAATTGGAAATAGTATTTAGATCAGAATTTAAGAGTTCTATGGCTTCATTACGTTTGTCGTTGAGGGATTGCTGGCTGGGACGTTCTGAAAAACTAATGGAGTAGTGTAAGGTTGAGTCGTCTGCGTATGAATGGATGGGAATTAAGGTACAGTTAAGGAGATCATTATTTTATAAAAATTAGAAAGAGAATAGGAGATAGGACAGAGCCCTGAGGAACACCAGAGTTTATAGGGTGAGGAAGTGAACAATAGCCGTCCACAACCGTGGCTATGGAACGGCCGGAAAGGAAATTAGAGACAAAGGCACAGATGGAGGGATAGAAACCGAAGGAGGGTAGTTTAGAAATTAAAGATTTATGCCACACTCTATCGAAGGCTTTCGATATGTCTAGTGCAATAGAAAAAGTCTCACCGAAGTCCCGAAAGGAGGATGACCAAAAATTAATAAGATATGAAAGAAGATCACCAGTAGAGCGACCCTTAACCCGTGGAGCCCCAGCGACGCGTCTGGCGCGTCGGTGATGTATGTAACGCACAGCCCCAGCGACGCGTCTGACGAGTCACCCTAATCGCTCCGACCGTAACCTCAGGTGTAGCCACTCGAGAGGGCTCAGATTTGTATGGGAACTGTGTACGTATCCCACGCAACCGTGCCGATGGTTGAAAACTCTCAAAGTCCACGTGCGTGCGCGTGAGCGCGCAATAACCTGGTTTTTTGGGGTAATTGCCTTCAATTTTGTACTCTTGTAAAATACGTTTTCGGGGGCTCTGTAGGACCATTCTTTAAGCTTTTTGAGCGTTTTTTCGTGGTTTTTCCTTCATTCCTAACCCATTCGCTATTGTTTCTGGAATAAAACCATTTTTTGAAAACCGGCCGGGTTCTGGTGAACAAACAATACAAAACTGGCCGGGGCTCCACGGGTTAAGGAAGCCATACTGGCGATCTGAGAGCAGATTATGAGAAGAGAAATGCTTAAGAAATTTGGAAGCAAGAATAGTTTCAAAAACTTTAGAAAGACAAGAGATGAGAGCAATTGGACGATAGTTGGAGGGTTGAGAGCGGTCACCCTTCTTTGGGACAGGTTGAATGTGAGCAAACTTCCAGCATGAAGTGAAGACATTAGAGGATAGACAGAGATGAAAGAGTTTGCCTAGGCAGGGAGTCAGCACGGAAGCACAGTTTTTGAGAACAACAGGAGGAATACCGTCCGGGCCGTACGCCTTATTAGTGTTAAGCCCAGAGAGGGTAGAAAGTACATCTTTAGAAGTGATTAGGATATTAGGCATAAGTAAGAGAGAGGAGGGCGGAGAGGGAGGAATAGCACCGGAATCATCCAAGGTGGAGTTTCTAGCAAAAGTTTGAGCGAAGAGTTTAGCTTCGTCAGAGGAAGAAGTGATGGTTGTGCCATCAGAGTGGGAAAGGGGAGGGAAAGACGAGGAAGAGAAATTGTTGGAAAGGTTTTTGGCTAGATGCCAGAAAGCTTGGGAAGAGCTATAGTTGGATAGTTCAGTGCATTTATTATTGATGAAAGAGTGTTTGGCAAGTCGAAGAACAGATTTGGCTTGATTCCGGGCAGAAACATATGAAGAATGAGAGTCTTGAGTTTTAAGGCATCGGTACCGTTTGAATGCTTCCTCCTTATTGCGGACAGCAGTAGAACAGGCGTGAGTAAACCAAGATTTTTTAGCATTAGTCTGAGAGAAAGAGAATGGAATGTATGCTTCCATGCCCATTTGGCTGGTTAAAATCGCGAAATGAGAGCGAGAGTTACATAAATCAAGTGTGAGCCAGCTTGGCCAACATCCACCTCTCACAATGCCTGGAGCAACACTGACGTCTCTCTCCTTATCTATTTCTCTTTCACTCGCTTGGTAACACATATGACCACACCCTGCTAGCAACTCGCTATTGTTAGCATGAAAATATACCTAAGAATAAGGGAATAACAGGGAAAATAGGTGATAATTGAATGGGGGAGGGGGGGGGGGGGAGGGGATGTGGAGGAGTGATATTTGGCATGGTACGGGGCAAAAGAAAAACAAACATTAACAAAATAATTCAATTGCTACTTGGGTGGTTTAAAACAAAAAATTAGGCCTGGGATCATAAGAGTCTACCCGCAGTGGAACGGTAAAACTCTTAAGAGTCTACCAGCACTTGATGGGTTAAGTGAGAGGAAAGAATATTCATGGGGCACAGATAATATAGAACGGCCTCCCTACGAAATATCCCTGAACCTACTGATAATATATTTTTTATTAACTTCACCACAACACCAAACACCTCCAATGAAATTAATGAAAACACATGTGCGATCCACCAGGATTCGAACCCGGGTTATCACACACAGATTTTTGACACCTTAACCATTACACCATTGATATGGAAAATAAAATTTCATGTGTTTTGTATAGATTAATGAAAGTTTTGTATGATCGAGAACAGTACAAATTACCCTGGTTAAATAATATCAAATGCTTAATAGATAGCAATGGAATGTCGCATGTATTTAATGATGTAAATAATATTAATGGTAACTGGTTTAAAGAAGCATTTAAACTTAGATCTAGTGATATTTATAGGCAAAAATGGACGGAGGAAATTAATAGAAGTAGTGTTTGTTTGAATTACAGAATAATGACGGTCGATTACCGCATCCAAGATTATTTACTTAAACTGCCAAAGCAATATTCAATAAGGTTGTGTAAATTCAAATGTAGTAATCATATGCTGCCTATTGTCAGCGGTAGACACAACAACATAAATGTAAACGAGCGAATTTGTACGTTATGTAACAGTAATGAAGTCGGTGATTAATTCAATTTTTTGTTCAAATGTTCAAATTTTAATGTTTACAGAAGGCAGTACCTTAACAAGTATTATTATAATAATCCTAATTCTATGAAAATGTCACAGTTATTCAGCAGTGCACAACATGCAGTTATATTAAAACTTGCCAAATTTGTAGGAGAAATTATGAATTATTTCAAGACATAAAGTCTTGAACTTACAACAAGGCCACCAGTCAAGTTGAAATATTATTATGTACAAATAATGTTGTTGTTTTGTATATGTGTTATTGTATTTTGTATTTGTATTGAAGTATGTACTCTTAATACCCCACTTGGGGTCGCTCGAGTTAATAAACCTTTCAAACCTTTCAAACCACCAAGACGGTTAAAGGTTTATGCACATGCCTACGACTTATTATCCATTTTCGAAACCTGGATATTAATCTAATCATGTTCATTCTGCCACCGTGCCATGGTAGCCTAATGTTTAAGTGAGAGGAAAGAATATTCATGGGGCACAGATCTATCTATCTATCTATCTATCTATCTATATATATATATATATATATATATATATATATATATATATATATATATATATATATATATATATATATATATATATATATATGTATATATATATATATATATATATATATATATATATTGCTACGAGGGGAGGCCGGGGAAAACAGATGCTCAAATAGCCTAGCCCACAGCACTTGCAAAAAGGCAATGCCGTAGCCAAAGACACCAATGCTGTAAATCTGCACCCAACACTGCCCATCATACTGCACTACTCTGCAACAGACACGCTCTTAATAACTGACTCAAACATCAAGACACGCAGGTTTTCTAGGAAATGTGGTTATCTTCCTCTTTGCTCTATTAAAGCAGTTCTACAAGAAGACACACAAATATTTACTGTCTCCGAGTCTGGTTGATAGTGCGTGTAGTATGCAAGAGAACTTCTACGGTTATTCTAAAACTGCACAAAACAATGGTAACTATAATGGTGTTAGACTCCAAGAACAAACCACATAATGCCCAATCGCTTAGGAATTGAGAATCATATGAAAAAAAAAAACATGGGAAAGTCCAATGCAAAAACCTCTGTGCCAAGCCTATAATTCCTACCTAATGCCCTAATAATACACCGAGTGGCTCTCTTTAGCACCGCTCGGCGGTGGTGTTGTAAGGGATAAATAACTTGAATAACTTATCTCTTGCAACATCATCAGGGGCTAGCTCAATACACCTGAGTGCAATGGGGACACCATACCTGTTAACGGTCTCCACCCCCTTTCTCCCGAACTGCACCAGATGTATTGTTACTAAAAACTACACAAGGTACAAGGGTTCATACCTTGGGAGGTTGGAGACTGGCTGCTACCCATAAAGAGTTGGATAAGACCCGAGGTAGAGGATGCTGTGTGGTGGAAAAATTGGCCTTAGCCTAATAAAGCACGCACCCAGCAACCTCGTTCCTCAAAGGCCTGACAAATACAGAGATAACCAGTCCAGTCACCCAATCCCCCAGAGATATCAACCATGAAGAATATGCACATCTAATAATGGTAAGCAATGCAGCAGAATAACGGAAAAGAAATAGAAGGAAACAGGTGGAAGTTTATATCTAAGATTTGCCAGAGAAAGGAATTCAGTGTAAACTATATTTACTCTAGTAATTAAACTACTAAGATTAAAACAAAAACAATATGCTAAATATGACTCCAGCCCTGCTATGCTTCGATCTGATAATGTACAAAATAGATACATGCGGTAGTTAAGGGAAACAAAAGAAGCAAGCTTAACAACACCAGACAGTGATGTTGTCAGAGCGAGAGGCAGAGCTTGAGTGACGCTCTCCTGCACCCACGAGATTCGAGCCAGGGGCCATTGTGGCAAGGAAGGGCTCCAGGCGTCGCTAGAATACTTAATTAACTCGGGTGCCTGTGCTCTCATTAACAACACAAAAGTAATCAGGTAAAACATAAGACAACATTATTTAAACTTATGATAACGAAAACAATCGCATAAAGGCTAAATAAACTAAATAATTATACTACTAGCAACAAAACAAGGTGTTGCATCGGCAACAGCTCACGACTCGTGGCCGCAGAAGAAAGAAGGGAAGTATCTAGCCTCACACAGAGCTCTATGAGGTATTATAACACACATTAACAACTGACATAGGTTGCAAACTCAGTTGGGAGTGACACCCTCACACCCAGGGAATGTCTGTTGGTGCATCTTGAAACAACAGACTGCTTATACTTCAATAACACTACAAGACATGCACAACTACATTTTTTTTCTAGTATTTTTCTAGTTTTTATATTTTTGTATTTAAGTATTTTCTTCTACACAGAAAGACAGCAACTCCTACTTTACGACCCTACGCTGGGCTACATACGGCAACCAACAAGCACCAGACATAACCATGCTAATCAAACCAAAGTAGGAGGCTACACCAACACTGACAGAACGGCGAGGGTTCTCCTTAAAACATACCCTCCCGTGACAAATAATCAGCCATAACATTATCAGTGCCTTTAACATGCCACACATCCAAACTGTGTTCCAGTAGGAAAACATCACCTGACACTGATAAACTGCCCAATCCACCACAAGACTGGCACTTCTCTTCGCTCTCTCAGGTAACGGGACCTGCAATAACCTGTCACTAATTCTACATTAGTGATAAACGTGGCAGCCCGGATGCGGTCTATGGGGTTGTCAACTCTGGGTAATGGATAGGCGTCTGTCTGGGATAATGCATTAACATCAACACAAAAACGGATCTTTCCACTCGGCTTAGGTTGCAAAGTCACTGGCAAAGACCACTCACGATATCCCTTATCCCTCAGAACCTTCTCCAATATGTAGTCCAGCTCTGCTTTTAAGACAGGCTGCCAAGCAGGATTTATATGGTAGGGAGCCAACTTGAGCCTTGTAGTGTATCCAGCCTCTAGGTCGGGTGCCACCCCGGACATCATGCCTGGAGAATCACCAAACGTGCGGAAGTACTGCCACAGCCTAGTAAACAACTCCTCTTGGCACTTAGGAACAAGAGCTTGCAACTTATCTCAAAGAACATACCCACTGCCCTCCCACAACCCAGCTGGGACTGCAGCCTCTAAACTATAGTCTCCCTCCTTCTCCTCCTCCGTCCCTAATACAGCCAGGTCATGAGAGGGACAATCTATACCACCTGTGCAGTTACTCCTATAATTCTCAAGTACTAAGGCTTCCCCGCCAATACCATACACGCGCACCCCACATTCCTTGCGGCTACACCTGTCTGCGCAGCATCACCTCCATCAGCGCCACGGCCAGATGCAGTCGGTCTATGGTAGGGCTGTTGCATTTTAATAGGGCAGCATTGGGAGGCTATGCGACGGTCGGGCGTATCTATTACATAGCCAACCTCACCAATCTGCTTAACCCTCTCCGACATATGACGCGATTTTGAGCCTAATGGGGATACTTTAAAGTCTTTGTTACCATCAGGGGTATTTAGAAACCTTGAGTTTAGTTACTTCAACCTCTGCAGTTGTCTTTGAGTTAGCTGTGGGCAGAAAACTAATTTTGGAGAGGTAATTATAAGAGTGAGAGAACTCTATTTCTCATTGCTAATCTGGCAACCTCTGCGTCATAAATGCGTGAAAGGGTTAATGACCTGGTACTGACCACAAACTTTAGCAGCCATGGGTCGACCCTGAACTGACAACCTTGCCAAAGCCTCGTCGCCCACCTTGAACACCCTAGATTTAGCCTGTTTGTCATAATGGTCTATCATCTTCGTGCTCATGCTGCTAACCGGGATAGCCTCCGGGTATCTAGTGGTAGTATCACTTAAAGTGTGCAAGTATTTGTCTCCCGAACTGGTGGGTGATAAGGGACCAACCACGTTACCTATGACACGAGTCAATGGCGGTGCAACTGCAGGTGTAGGGATGAAAGGTGCCACGGGTATTCCTTGTTAGGGTTCTCCAGCTACCTTACCAATATGACACATCAAAAAAGAAGCCGCCGATGCATGCATATTAGGCCACCAAAAATCAAAGAGTAGCCTATCAGTAGTCTCACATACCCCTAAAATTGGTCTAAATGACCTGCCAGTGGTGCCTCATGCGTTAGCCTAACCAGCTCCTCCCTGAACTGGGCAGGCACCACTAACTGCTCCTCCCCCAAGCCTGAGTTCGTATCCGGCCTCCACTGCCGATAGAACAATGCCCCTTTTATAATAAATTCCTCTGCTTGACCGTTCTTCCCACCAGTCGTACCAACCTTCTTAAACAGGAGGCCCAGAATCGGGTCCTCTTGCTGCAACTTGCTCAGTTTGTTTCTAGGTAACTCCATCAAGGCAGTTACCTCTGACCTCTCAAAAATATCAGAAGGTTGAGTCGGTGTCACTGTGTCAGACTCCTCATCCGGCACAAGGTCACCTCTCCTAGTCTCGGTAGCCTCACTGGGGTCAGCCAAGCCCACAGCTGTCTCCGGAGCAGTGTCATCTAGTAGTGCATCATGGGATGGCCCGCACTCGTGGCTGTCGTCCCCGCATCCACTAAATCATCCACCTGTTGTGCCAAATGTGCCACTGATTGGGTCACTGCACCAACAGGGTAGATAGAGTCCATGTTATCTTCTTGCAAACAACCACCACCAGTGGGCACAAAAGCAGCCTCAGCGACGACTATAGGAGGCGGGAATACTACATCCCCTGCCAAGTCAGTCCCGAGCAAAATGTCCACCCCCTCAACTGGCAGAGTGTCCACCATGGCCACCTTACCCTCGGCGGTCAAAAGTGGGCACTCTAGGGTCACCGGGACTAAATCACAGAATTGTTCACTGTTGATTCTCCTGGACATTAAAAACTCTCCCATACTAATAGGTCCCCCTGTCAGGTTGCGACACATGGATTGTTGCGCACCAGAATCCCTAAACACCTTGACAGGGTAGGTCTGCTCCCCAACCCGTACTACTCCATCATGTATTAATAGCCGACACCAATCAGGGGAAGTCTGGTTATGCTCAGGTGGTGATACCATCTGGGGCGGCAAAGTGCTTACAACCCTGCTTCGCGCTGGCCTACACTGCCCCCCAAACTAATCAGTACCTGACTTGCCTTTCACAGGCACCTTCCCTAGTGTCGCCACCAACTGGACAACCTTGGGTTCCTGGGTAGCCTTCCATTTAGCACATCGAGATTTAATATGACCCACTTGCTTGCAAAAATAACATCTCACTTCCGTAGAAGCTCGCTGGTTGTTGTTGTTCCCCAGGCTGTCTGGCCGAACAGCCCCAAGGTCTCGAGCAAGGCCAAGGCCATAAACGAGCGCCCCCACAAAATCCTCCCTGCTTACCACTAACAAAGCCCGGGTGACCGAAGCCACTCCAAGGCAGGGAGCTGAGGAGGGTGCGGAAACGCCCGGGAAACCAAAGCCCCACCCAAGGCCCTGTGCCCCTCAGCAATTATGAAGGGAAAGTTGAGGGTAAGGGAAAAATGTGACGCTTTGGCTCCCAATCTGCCAACTTCTAGGTTGGCAGTAGGGAGGTCAATCCACGGAAAAGATGCCGCCACTTGAGATCTAGAAGATATATAAGTAAAAGGAACAGTCAGAATAAGCTATGGGTATGGCAGAGATCGCTCAGTTCTCACTCGGATAGACCAGCCCATCACCACATGACTAGAACCCAATCCTCTCAGCATCAGCTAGGAAAGGCCCTAGAAAGCCGCCTTTGGCGGGGGGATAGCTCCCCTATTTCAACTCCTTTCGGGGTTGGGCACCCGCCGCTGGTTGTCACCCTTGGTATAATGTTGTGTCTTATTTGTGTTAATTTTGGGTGATGATGGGCGAGCTGATACTGTGGCTGCTTGGTGCACAGGTCGGTCTCTCCTGTCACCAATGCTCCCCATGCACGTGCCACGCTGGGCTAGTGCAAAGTCATCAGCCCAAGCTGCTGCTTCCCTTAATGATTTAAACCGCTTTTCTTTTAATTTTGCCCCAATGTCATTTTCAACTATGCTTGTAAACTGCTCCATCAGCCAAACCTCTCACGCCGCCTTCAAAGTATCAGCTAACTCTGAGTGCAGCCACTTAGCTAGAGTATCGTGCAAGTACCTGGCACATTCCACATGCGAGTCCCCCTGCCGCTTCTGAGCCCCCCTGAAGGCCAACCTGTAAGCCTCGGGACACAGCTTGTAGGCTTTTAACACAGCCTCTTTAGGTACATCATACTCTAGCTCCTGCACTTCTAGGAGATCGTATGCATCAAGAGCCTTGCCTTTCAAGACATTAGACACCAACACTGCCCAGCGTTGCCTCGGCCACTGATACTCGTGGGCCTTCTTCTCAAAACTTAAGAACCACTCTGTGACCTTAAGTTCATCGAAGGCCGGCACGAGTTTCAGCCGTCGAGACAACAGCACCTCTTCTGCCTCCTCTTTAGATGCATGCCCAGCATTATTCCCCTGTCATCTTTGCCCACTAGTTTCCAACTTCGTCTTCTCCAAATCTTTCTCCCTATCTCTCTCTCTCTGCCTCTCTTCTGCCTGTATTCTCTTCTCCTCCATTTCTCTGTCTATCTCCATCTTCCTCAACGCAATTCTCTCTTCCATCTCTATTTCTTTAGCTGGAGGTCAACCTCTGGACTCCTTCGCAACCCTATCGGGGTTATAGGAGGAAACTGGGCATAAGGGGGAATATTGTGATGAGCACTCACCGTATGAGTGGCAGTGAAATGCTTGGGTGTGGCCCATGACACATGGGGGGAAGAAGGAGGATACTGAGGCTTGCTAGCATAACTTGAAACAAATGTACTGGCCATGGGGGCATGAACATAGCCCTGTGAAAATGAAGGGGCCGTACTGATAGGATTAAATGCTGACGGTGGAGGCGTGGTGGCAGGTGCTGTGGTAATAGTAGGAGACTGCCTGAATACAATATCACCTTCCTCTGGAGTTGTTGCTCCACTCCGGTCCCCAGTAGAACGGTAGCTAGCCTGACTGATAGGACGCTGTGGCACATGCTAGATGTTGCCATCATCCACAACACGAGTACTAGCTTCCTGAAGACCATTATGCTGTGCAACTACCTTATACACCTCTTGAACTAACTCTGCCTTAGCCATACCTCTGCACCTCCAACCATACACCTCCAACACATATCTTATTTCATCACTAGGCCTACTCCTGCCAGCAAACTCTTCTTGACTAAGTTGGGTTCTAATAAACTGCCAAATGTCCTCCTTTCCCACAATACGAACAGGAATGTAATCAACATGCGACATCTTAGCAATAGTTGTTGACACGGGTCAATGAAATAAGAGTACTATGTCCATAGACTTTCAACTGCAAGAAAAATACTGAACAATCTAAATATAATTACTTCACACCACAAGAACTCTATACTATCACACTATACTGGACTGAGGTCGCCACTGTTATGAGGGGAGGCCAGGGAAAACAGATGCTCAAATAGCCTAGCCCACAGCACTGGCAAAAAGACGACGCCGTAGCAAAAGACACCAATGCTGTAAATCTGCACCCAACACTGCCCACCGTACTGCACTACCCTGTAACAGACACGCTCTTAAAATCTGACTCAAACACCAAGACAAGCAGGTTCTCTAGGAAATGTGGTTATCTTCCTCTTCGCTCTATTAAAGCAGTTCTACAAGGAGACACACAAATATCTACTGTCTCCGAGTCTGGTTGATAGTGCGTGTAGTATGCAAGAGAACTTCTACGGTTATTCTAAACTGCACAAAACAATGGTAACTATAATGGTGTTAGACTCTCAGAACAAACCACATTATGCCCAATCGCTTAGGAATTGAGAATCATATGAACAAAAAAACATGGGAAAGTCCAATGCAATAACCTCTTTGCCAAGCCTATTATCCCTACCTAATGCCCTAATAATACACTGAGTGGCTCTCTTCAGCACCGCTCGGCGGTGGTGTTGTAAGGGATAAATAACTTTAATAACTTATCTTTTATAACATCATCAGGGGTTAGCTCAATACACCTGAGTGCAATGGGGACACCACACCTGTTAACAGTCTCTACCCCTTTAAACTGCACCAGATGTATTGTTGCTAAAAACTACACAAGGCACAAGGGTTGATATCTTAGGAGGTTGGAGACTGGGGGCCACCCATAAAGGGTTGGATAAGACCCGAGGTAGAGGATGTTGTGTGGTTGAAAAATTGGCCTTAGCCTAATAAAGCACGCACCCAGCAACCTCGGTCCTCAAAGGCCTGACAAAAACAGAGATAACCAGTCCAGTCACCCAATCCCCCAGAGATATCAACCATGAATAATATGCACATCTAATAATGGTAAGCAATACAGCAGAATAACGGAAAAGAAATAGAAGGAAACAGGTGGAAGCTTATATCTAAGATTTGCCAGAGAAAGAAATGCAGTGTAAACTAATTAAACTACTAAGATTAAAACAAAAACAATGTGCTTAATATGACTCCAGCCCTGCTATGCTTCGCTCTGATAATGAACAAAAGAGATAAATGCAGTAGTTAAGGGAAACAAAAGAAGCAAGCTTAACAACACCAGACAGTGATGTCGTCATAGCGAGGGGCAGAACTAGAGTGACGCTCTTCTGCACCCATGAGATTCGCAAGGGAGCGTGGCAAGGAAGGGCTCCAGACGTCGCTAGAATACTTAATTATCTCAGGCACCTGTGCTCACAACACAAAAGTAATCAGGTAAAACATAAGACAACATTGTGTTAACTTATGAAAACGAAAACAATCGCATTAAGGCTAAAAATACTAAATAATTATACTACTAGCAACAAAACAAGGTATTGCATCGGCAACAGCTCACGACTCGTGGCCGCAGAAGAAAGAAGGGAAGCATCTAGCCTCACACAGGGCTCTATGAGGTATTATAACACACACTAACATCTGACATAGGTTGCAAACTCAGTTGGGAGTGACAATATATATATATATATATATATATATATATATAAAAGAGAGAGAGAGAGAGAACATGTGGATGTATAAATATATCAAACTAATATGATTTCTAAACATTTGTATATAGATTACACATGAAATGTATTATTGATTTACCTAGGATAAGTGCACTTGGATAGTAGCCGCAGTCAACGATCTGGAATAATAATCTGAGGCCGATGAAAGTTTCCACGTTGGTGGCGGCAATGGAGAAAAAACTAGTGACTGTTGCCAGACCGGAGGAGATCAGGATGCATTGCCTGCGTCCAAATCTGGAAGAATAAACATTAACAAAGAATTTGTTAATAATGATATCCAGAGTAATTTCATTAAAATATATATTGTCAATTAATATTGCATTTATTTAAAGAACACTATTGTATTATGAATAGTATTGGTATCGTGATGGAGGCCGTGTAGCCTACATTCCTTAGGATGTCGTGATTGGTGGGGTCAGTATTAATGGGCAGAGCGTCTTCTGTGTGTGTATGCATACTATGCATGCAGTGTGAACGTGTGTGTGTGTGTTTATGAATTAAAGTATTTGCAATGGTTAAATTATATATCTATACACATTACATACACAGTGAAATAATGATTATCATATTTACGTTATTTATATGTCAATTATTATTAATACTAATAGCCTAAACCTAAGAATAAAAATAACACAAATATGTTATTATTATATTTAGATTATTATAATAAAACTAAGTCCAAGAAAGGTAAAGCAACAATTCTGAAGTTATGTCAAGGATGTCTCAAAGGTTTACCAATGTCAAATTAAGTCCCTGTAAGGTATTTATTGCCAGGCACTTATGTCCCCAAGTTAGAGAGGTGAAGAGTCAAAACAATGTTGCGACGTCTGAACCTGCTCCAACCTCCATGGCGTTGTGTGTAGTGTCAGAGCGGGAGACTTAAATTTTACCGACAATAATGATGCCAGTTAATAGTAGTCAAGATTATTACCCTTATCGTGCTCTGCTAGATCAGTGTTCCCAGCACACTTATGTACTACGGTCCTCTCTACCGTCAGTGCAGTATGTTGCATCTGGAAGAGACGTTGAAGCTGCAAGGGTTTACAGGAGTCCAGCACGAACAGGTGTATGAGGTAGTCGCCCTGCAGTACAAGGGTAGGAATAGAACTTCATTCTTAACCCGGCAAGTGCTGGAAGACTCTTAAGAGTTTCCCCGGGCAACTGCGGGAAGACTCTTATGAGTCTGGGAAAACAAAAATCCATTTAAAACACCCCAATTTTTTTTTTTTTTTTGCCCCTGGGCCATGCCAAATATCACTCCTCCACATCCCCTCCTTCCCCACTTTCCTCACCTCCTTCAGTTATCACCTATTTTCCCTGTTATTCCCTTATTCTGTGGTCTATTTTCGTGCTAACATTAGCGAGTTGCAAGCAGGGCATTGTCATCACTGTTACCAAGCGAGTGCAAGAGAGAGAGAGAGAGTATCGATCGACAGTCTCTCTCCAGGCGTGGGGAAAAGTGGAGGGGAGGGAGGTTGATCAGCCATACATTATGTAACTCCCGGCCTGTATCGCCGATTTTGACCATCCAAATGCTGTTTCCACTTGTTTTATTGCTGTAACAGGTTAATACCTTTATAATCAACCTATAATAGGTGCATATGGATAAGTATTAATGCTATTTATGGTAAAATAACGATGTTAGTGATGGAAACAGCTAAAATACGTGCGCGCAGGAGTGTGGTGTCTCATACCCCCCATGCGCACGTCTTAGGTTAAAGGCAGTAGTAGTAGACTCCTTACCAGAACTAAAGATATCAAACGGCATCAAGGGTGTAGTTGACAATTTGCAGGACTCATTTGCAGGCAGCAACATTAATCTAGACATGTTGATCGGGGATGATGATTACTATGACCGTGTGCTGCCAGGATATATAAGGGAGGGTATTATAGTACTGTTACCTATGAAGTTCGGGTATGCTATAAGTGGGTCAGATGAAGATCAAGTCGCCAGTACTATTGCTGAAACTGTGACAGCGTTGAAGATTGCAGTTAATGCTATTAGTGATTATCTACAGACTGAGAATAAAACATGCAGTAACGATTTAAATAATTTGTGGGATATGGACAAGTTAAGTATTAAGTCAGTAGAAATCGATGCAGAGGCTAGAGATATGATTAAACGGTAACCTACCTGGTTGATTGCTATGGCGCAGAAACAGAGACTTGCTGAATAATTGCAGTCTGGCGATAGGTAGGGTATGGGGCCAACAGAAGACGTTTATTAAAAATTAAAAACAAAAAAAATAATATGCCATGTCATTAACACCTTACGAGCGGCCTATGCGGTTTATTTATGTGTACCGCACAGCGGGGTGTTTTTAGCCAAAATAGGGCTGTTTACGTGATCATTTTCATGCCTAAATAAGACCCAGAACGTAAAACAAGTACCTATCCCTGAAAGGGCATAAACAGAGCTTTCGAATGACACCATAACGATCCTTGTATGATGGCTAGTTTTCTTGCAATAACCGTGCAACGCGAGTGCAAAAAGCAGGTAATTCGGTACTTTCAGTACATAATTGAGTATGTAGCGAGTGAGAGAGGGAGGAGGGAGCTGAGATTTGTGTCAGTAGGTTCGCCGCGGTGGTCTGGAGCAGTCATACGCTCGCTAGTCTCCTGCCACCACTTGTCTCTCTCTCTCAGCCACATTACGTGCTGAAATTGCCACTCGAGTTATGTCGAGCGCCGCCACATAGTCCAGCTTTATTTAACTCGACTTATGTTGCTCGCCGCTAAATAAGGGTTAAAGATCAGCTGAATCACGGATTTATGAAGTCCACAGATGAGTAAGTCATAACCGAATGGACCAACTCACTGTCTGGCACATAACGGGGTCGAACGCAAAGGCGAGACTACTCCAATTATCGTTGGGTTTGATTGCTCAGCCAAAACGTCACCTTCAGTGTTAACAATATTTGTTTTCTATGTACAGTATATGGCGCATCAGGCGCCTGGCCCGGGGAGACGATTAATATGAAGGTTGCGCCTGGAAGTGTGGTGGGCGGGCTTGTGGCTTCGGTTCCGCTGCATGTCTGCCTGCCGAGATTGGAACCTCTCCTGGTGGTCGGGGGAGTGCTGGAGCGACCTTGGTGACCCTGGTCTCTGGGGTCTTCTCCTGGATGACCTAGATGTGTGTGAATTTGAGTTTTTAACTGTGTTTGTTCGTTGTTTTTTGTTGTTTTTGTGTTTGCCCTGTTCTTGCTCTGTCTTGAGTCGGCCACCCCCAAGAAAAAAAGGAAAACAAAAATAATAAAATAGAATCAAATAGAAAATAAAAATAAAATAGGAATAATGGGGATTGGGCCTGAGCATATAGACAGATAGATAGATAGATGTATATGATGGAGACAAAACACTTGTATTGAGTGTCTCCCCCAAAGCCAAAAGAGTGACATGGAGCTAAATTCAAAGGACGTTATAGTCAAAAATGCCTGGACACACGAAGTTTAAAGCAGTTTAGGTCATAGGAAGAAGGAAAGATTGATTGAGGGAGACAGTTCCAGAGTTCACTAGTTGAGTAGATGAAAGATCATTTAAATTTTGTAATTGATGTATAGAAAATATTCTTCGTAAATTCGTTTCTAGAGATATATTTCCATAATTAGAAAAAGGTCAGGTTCACGAATGTTTATGAGTGATGGTACCCCTTAGACCATCCTGCTCGAGAAGGGAAGGAAGTGCAGTTTGCCTGTCTACACGATCAGTTTTCGAGTTCTCTATCGTTACTATGCTTCGACACCATGCTCCAAAACTGATTGTGTAAACGAGTCTTAAAGTATAAAGTTAATAATTGTTTCGATACATACGCATCCATTATATAGCTGTATGCGATGGTGCCAATTGTTACTCCGATGGAAGAGATGGCCTGGGTTGTGGAGTAGAGATATCGTCGTTCACATGTCAGGTCCCACTGAGGTCACACATAATACAAAATGATGCTGTTAAGGGGGCCCACCTCGTTTTTTATTCTCTCTCTTTCTCTGGGTTGTATCCATTCGGCCCCATTCATCCTATTGTTTCAAGACGTGCGTCTCCATCCAGGTGTCGAGTTTTTTCTGGCGAGTGGTAGCGAGCCACCATATTTTAAAAAAAGTGTTTGACAGCAAGCTTAATTTGTACATTTTTCGATAGAAAAATTTGTCCGGCGAAGCCGGATTTTCCCATTCAATGCTGGCTCGCTATCGCTCGCCAGGAAGAAATTAACACCTGGATGGGGATAAACGTCTTAAAACAGTAGGCTGAATGGGACCGAATGGATACAAGCCAGAGAAAGAGAGAAAGGGAGAGAACAAAAGCAGGTGACCCCCTTTAATGATCATATCTAGTATATTTCATAAGACAGAGTTTACTGAAATCATAGATGGAAACCACGATATAATAATAGATAGTTAGGATGTACAGTATAGTAATACATATTACAGTATATAATACCCATAGCTTACTCTGACTGTTCCTTTTACTTATATATTTTCTAGATCTCAAGTGACGGCGTTTCTTGCGTGGATTGACCTCCTAATCTACCAAGATTGGAAGCCAAAGCGTCACATCTTTCCAGCTTGGGGAAAAACAACAACAACAACAACAACAGTATATAATAATAGATAGTTAGGATGTACAGTATAGTAATACATATTACAGTATATAATAATAGATAGTTAGGATGTACAGTATAGTAATACATATTTATTATATAATAATAGATAGTTAGGATGTACAGTATAGTAATACATATTTATTATATAATAATAGATAGTTAGGATGTACAGTATAGTAATACATATTTATTCACTGCTTACATATTTATTACCCAAGACAGTAGACAGTATAATCCAAATATAATTTACCGTAAAAGTTACATCCTTAGCACTAAACATATAGTACATACATGCAAAATAAAGATAGAAAGGCTTTGACAAGTATACAAAAAGACCCCCCCCCCACAGTTTAGGGAAAGGAAGAAAATACAGTATGTGATGAAGAGATACAGGATGGAAGATGAATCATGTTACACGTTGGCCTAACGGGACAAAAGGCATACCCGGCCTGGCTGTGGACATGGAGAAGTACGATATGACAAAAGTGCTGTGGGAGGACCATAACCCAGTGTCGGTTATGTCAGAGAGTGAGCAGGTATTCAAAAAGCGAATGGTAGCTGCATAAGAGCGGATATCATGCGCCGAACCCTTCGTAAGGGGATTACTGACCTGAATGACATTACGCAAATGCAGTCCCACAGCACGTTTGCCTAATCGCATCCCTGTTTTAGGGGCCAACCAGAGCGCCGTCCCCGACTTCGGCACAGCGGCACGTACATAAGTATGCAAGGCTCTAACCGAGCATAGCGTATGATGCGCGCTCCCACATTTTAAAGCCAGTACAGTGAATGGCTTAAAAATGTGCGCCTCACGTTCATTCTTGGCCACAAAATGAACAGAAGGGGCCAAAGTTACTAACCCCAGGGAAGCCGAAAAACTCATGCAATTCGGGGCCCTTGACATAGCAGCCAACTCCGAGACTCTCTCTCCTGTCACTAATGCAAGAAGAAACAATATTTGTCAAGCAGTTGAGCAGGTGTTGGGTTAGTGGTGTAGGTGGGTGAGGTAAGGAGCCTTAGAGCCTTCGCCAGAGACCATTGAAGCTGTATCTGGCGTGGGGGCGGTCTGAGCCTAAAGCAGGCTTTCATGAAAAAAGACAGCTCCTTGTGATGGAGCACCAACCCCGTCAAGGCCTCAAAAGGCTCCCTTATTGCGGACAGGTGGTTCCTAATGGTGGGTACATGTACAGTAAGTGCGTGTCCCAAACAAGTGATTAAGGTAATGTAATACTAACGCAACTGACAGAACTGTTTGTTCAGTGTCATTGATCCATTTAGTGAAAGTATTCCAATGAGACTCGTAAGTCTTCCAAGTAGCCTTAGTCCAGTGCTGATTAAGCATATCAGTCAAGCATCGTCCATATGTCGGTAACCACCCTGCCTCACAAACATCCACGATGCGAATGCCAACGAGGTCCTTAAGTCTCCAATCTGTCCCAAGTGGAAGTCTGAGACAGGCAGGGGAACGGGACTCGGGCACCATCGCTTCAGCTGAGCGTACCAGGCTTGGGTCGGCCAGAGGGGCGCAATTAACCAAACTTTGCCACGGTACTCTCTCAGCCTGTGTAGAACTTTGCACATAAGCAGTGCGTCGGGTGGAGGAAAAGCGTAAATCGACTGCCACCTGCTCCAGTCCTCGCTGAAGGCATCCAGCCTCCCCGCCTGAGTACAATTCCAGCGGGTGAGGTAGTCCGGCAGCTTGTTCGACTTGGAAGAGACGAACAAGTCCACCTGCGGATGGCCCCAGGAGGCTGCGAGGTCGTTAAAAACGCTTTGTCTTAACCCGTCCAGCCCCGGCTAGTTTTGTAATGTTTGTTCACCAGAACCCGGCCGGTTTTCAAAAAATGGTTTTATTCCAGAAACAATAGCGAATGAGTTAGGAATGAAGGAAAAACCACGAAAAAACGCTCAAAAAGCTTAAAGAATGGTCCTACAGAGCCCCGAAAACGTATTTTACAAGAGTAAAAAATTGAAGGCAATTACCCCCAAAAAACAGGTTATTGCGCGCTCACGCGCATGCACGTGGACTTTGAGAGTTTTCAACCATCGGCACGGTTGTGTGGGATACGTACACAGTTCCCATACAAATCTGAGCCCTCTTGAGTGGCTACACCTGAGGTTACGGTCGGCGCAATTAGGGTGACGCGCCAGGCGCGTCTCTGGGGCTGTGCATTACATACATCGCCGACGCGTCAGGCGCGTCGCTGGGGCTGTACGGGTTAATGACCACTCTACCTTGGTGCTCTGTCCCCTTGACAGAGCATCCGCTCAAAGATTGGCTGTCCCGGGCAGGTAAGTCACATGCAGGGTTATGCTGTAATGATCGGCCAGGTAAAACAATTTCTCTGCCAGGTCTTGGAGAACAACAGACCTGGAGGAGCCCTGCTTTTGGATACAATGAACCACGGACATGTTGTCCATCCTGAAGGCCACCGACTTGCTCATGAGGGAAGAACACGGTACCAACAGTTCCAGGGCATTAATGTGGAAGTGTGATCACCTTGACCACCTGACGTGGTTTTGATGTTCCATGTCAACTGGTAGCCCCACTCCACCTCGCTCGACGCATCTGTGTCTACCCAGATGGTCGGCGGGGGAGCAGTCCAAGGCACAGCCGCATAGAGCGTGCCCTGAGCGGCCCAGTGTGTCAGTCTCAGATGCATAGAGCGTAGTACCGTCCACAAACGGTAAGGGGGCGAGATAGGGATGTGCCTGTTGCCCAGCTGAATGAGTCGTTTTAGCCTGAGCCGGCCTATGGGCACTGTCAAGGACGCCCAATTTAAAGATCCCAGTAGGGAGTCCCAGATTGTTCGTGTTATCGAGATCGAGTCTAACACAACAAAAAGCTTACTGCGAAGTTTCGCCACTTTCACTCAACTCTGGGAAACAGTGGCGCTTTGGAGATCCCAGTCTAAGCCAACCCATGTCACCCTTTGTGACAGCGTGAGGCACTACATGGGATTGTTGAGTTTGAACCCCAGGTTTGTGATATGTTTTACTACAGTTAGTGTGTCCTGTACACATTGTGTAAAAGAGTTTGCTGAGATAAGCCAATCGTCCAGGTAAAACAGGATCTGAATCCCTTGAAAGAGCAAAGGATGCAGACAGTTTAATTTATGCTGATACTGCATAGGCCATGCAGCTGGTATGGCAATAGATTATAAATAACATGGCCACATGGCCAATATTATATTACATGATGCCTACACAAATAAACTACAGTCACAGGTTCTTATGCTGATGTGAAGGGAAGGTCCTGGTATAGAGTTACATGCGTCAAAACTTCTTTTACTTCACCTTCCTCAGTTGTGCGAGATTTAGGCCATGTAAAGCTTCAAGTTTAACGCATCTGTTATGTAACATTGATTCATTGCCAATTTCTCCCTTAAGTCATGATTGGGTGGTTGATATACAAATCCTGTCGCTATTCCTGACGGCAGTTCAGGCCGGACCCTTGGTATCCACCTCCAACATGATAGCCTTACTACCTATGTATGTGCATGTGCACGACTAATAAGTGCCCACATGTATCATCCTATCCGAGGCCTTCCAATCTGAGGCAATAATAATTATCTCCAGCTGGTGCCAATCTATGTCAACAATTAGCCAATTATTTAGGCCCTATGGTACTACTTCTGAAGACGTATAGTCGAGATAGCTCATGTCCTATCCATGACCCAGAACTATTCGCAGCACTATGCTCATACCTGACAGAGAAAAAGAGGTCTCTTTCCCCTACTGACACGCCGACGTATGAGCAGAAGTTCGTAAAAGCTTGTTTGGCTTCTCCTGCACCGTAGTTCACCACCATGGCCACTTGAAATGTATAGCCGACACAAAGAGTTCTTTAGGCTCCTGGCAGGCTGGCAAGGGTAAGACTGACAATGGTGGTGGAGGGAAGTTAAAATCTATTGAAGATACCAGTTCTTCTACAACAAAGGTTCATATTCGAGGGACTCCGCATCAGAGGTTTCAGGACACGGTTCTACTTCCACTCATTAGTTCTCAATCAGAGAGACCCTGGCCAAATTCTGTGCCGATGGATCCTGACATAGTGACTCACCGCCAGTGAAAAGACAGAAGACTCTGACACACTCCACACAACCTTAGAAAAGGCCCTTAACCCCTCTTATAAGAGCACTGCCGGTTTTGCCGGTGAGTGAGCTGCATGCCTGGGTATGTCACTCATGAGTTTCACTTACGCTGGTATTGCATAGGCCATTGAACTCCATATATAGCAAATGGACAAATGGCCTCTATTTTACGTGATGCCTAAACAAATAAACTAAACAGTCACAGTACTTAAACAGTACTTATTTTGATGTGTAGGGTTGGTCCCTGTAATGAGCTTCTATGTGTCATAACTTCCTTCACGTCACCTCCCTCAGTTGTGCGAGATATAGGCCATGTCGAGCTTCAAGCTTTATGCTTCTTTTATGAAACATTGACTCTTGGCCAATTTCTCCCTCCATGTTGCGTTTGGGTTGTTTAGAGACGACCCCGGTTACCTATTCATGACACCAGGCCGGGCTGTACCCCTGCTCCCTGCGCCCAGCATGACGGCTGGCTTGGGCATAGTATCAATAACTGAGAACATGGTGCAACAACCCAATGTTGCTCCCAGTTTTGAATTTCCATTTTGAGATGAATGAGAATCTTGAGACTTTTCTTACCTTCACCTTGTGGACATTCAGAATGCTAAGTGGCTAAACATATACCTATGTGCAAGATTGGCATGTGCCCACATCTACTGCCTATGACCCATCCATACTGTATACGATGTGCTTGTTGTGTTAAGCAATCAGAGAGTGACTAGGCGCTCTCAATCTAAGAGTCATGCCACCCTATCTGAGGCAATTTTCTCTGGCTAGTGCCAATCTCTGTCAACACTAAGCCAGGTTTTATAGCAATATGGTCATACTTCTGAAGATATATTGCTGAGATACCTCTCACATCTCGCATTATCCGTGATCCAGAATTATTCGCAGCACTACATCCATACTTGAAAGAGAAAAAGAGGTCTCTTTCCCCTACTGACACGTTGGCGTTAAATCATAAGTTAACCACCACGGCCACTTCACAAGTATAGCCAACACTAAAGGGGGTATCCCACTGTGCGATGTTTCGATGGCGACCGCCGTGCGATCGTGTTTTTTGCCTATGTCCCAAAAATCGCGACGAATATTGGTTGTTCAGAAGCGAATGAAATCGAATGTAAGCAAAAAAGACGAATTTCCTCGAATAAAGTGCGACGGAAGTAAGACCAAAGGACGATTATGGCGCAATCTTTGGCGATAATGACGAATGTTGTGCGACAATTGAGGGCGATTAAGGGCGGATGAAGTGAGACAAAGGGCGAAAATGGCGGATGCACAGAGATTGACTTTCGAATGTTGGACGATGTAATGAGATAAAACCGCGGAGGTTGTGCAACTTATGGCGAATATGGTGAATGCCATGTGTGTGTGTGTTGTAGTGTGTGTGTGTGTGAAAAGGCGAAATGTGGAAAAGCTGGACATTCTGTGTGTGTGTGTGTGTGCTGTAGTGAGTGTGTGTGTGTGTGTGTGTGTGTGTGTGTGTGTGAAAAGGCGAAATTTGGAAAAGCTAGACATTGTATGTGTGTGTGTGTGTGTGTGTGTGTGTGTGTATCTACGGATCAATGTGTACAAGCCTTATCCCGGAATATCTGAACAATACTTGGGAGAACACCAATGATACTGACGAATTATTCTGAACAATTAACAGTCCCATAGAGAACATTAACTTTGTTTTATATTTTCGTTCGAAGTTCACAATTTCGTTTACATAAGGTCTATTACAAAAACATATACCCTCGAATCAAAATGTAAATATAATTGTGTGGGTATGTCTGAGTGTCTGCGCATCTATGGAATAGGTGTATTCCCACTCAAGATACAATTATGGATTTATTTTTCGATAAGTATCCAAGTATCCAAGTATCGATATCTTCCTGGCAAGCGATAGCGAACCATCATTATATGGAGAAATCCGGCTTCGCCGGAGACATATTTCTATCGAAAAATTTACAAATTTAGCTTGCTCTCAAAACAAATATATATATATGTTGGCTCGCTACCGCTCACCAGGAAAATATTGAAACCTGGATGGGGGTAAACGTCTTAAAACAGTAGGCTGAACGGGGCCGAACAGATACAAGGCAAAGAGAGAGGGAGAGAAATAGAAAACAAACAAAAAACGAGGAGAGAGGGAGAGAAAGAGAAAACTAAAAAAGGCGAGGTGGGCTCAATTTTTAAGCCGTAACGCAAACATTGAGCCCACCTCGGCTTTTAGTTTTCTCTTTCTCTCCCTCTCTCCTCGTTTTTGTTTTTTTTCTATTTCTCTCCCTCTCTCTTTGCCTTGTATCCGTTCGGCCTCGTTCAGCCTACTGTTTTAAAGACGTTTACCCCCATCCAGGTTTCAATATTTTCCTGGTGAGCGGTAGCGAGCCAGCATACATATTTTTTGTTTTGAGAGCAAGCTAAATTTGTACATTATTTGATAGAAAAATGTCAGAATGCCGGAATGAAAGTTATGGGGGTGAAGGGGTTAAGTCCAAGTTTATATAATTAGCACCACATTTCACTACAAAATCTTCAAAATAACTGAGAAATCCTGATGGGAACTTTGCATTTTTTTACCGTCAGTTGAAAAAGAAACAGACTTTAGTGAGAGACACATCAACAGTCACAAATACTCACCAATCACCTCAGTTCGCCACATGTCGCATGTCATTCGTATGGCATTGGCAATAATTCGTTGACACATTCGCTGCATTTGCGCTACTGGCGCGGTACTGTCGCCCTATTCGTTCAAACAGCAGTGTTGCCAATAATTGGAATTTGCAAACTGGCGAATCAGGGTGAATTGGTGCGAATTGTGCGACTATAGTGCGACCAAGGGCGAATGAAGTGAGACAAAGGGCGAACATTCGCCAACATTCACCAACATTTTCAGTTCGACGCCGTTTTTTGGGTATGCTTAAAATTTAACGGCGAATCTGGGTGAATCTGGGCGAACATGGGCGACGCTAGGGCGACCGTTGTGCGATTTTGGCGACAATTGGAGAATGTTGGAGCGAATATGGCTATTTTTGGAACATAGACAAAAAAATCATGTCGCCCTTTGTCACTGGGCGTTCGCCATCGAAAAATCGCACAGTGGGATACCGCCTTAAGAGTTCTTCAGACTCCTGGTATGCTGGCAAGGGTAAATCCAACAAGGGTCGTTGAGGGAAGTTAAAATCTAGTATAGATACCAGTCATTCCACAACCAGAAGGGTTCATCTTTGAGGTTGTCGGCATACTAGGTAGTAGTAGTCATTCCCTAGGCTGCCTGGCTGAACAACCCCGTAGCATCAGAGGTTTCACGACATGGTTCTAACTTCATTCAGTGATCCTCAAATAGAGAGAATCCTGGTCAAATGCCATCCTGACAGATCCCGACATAGAGACTTACCACCAGTGAAAAGACAGAAGACCTTGACACACTCCACACAACCTTCGAGAAACCCCTTAACTCCTCTCGCAAGAGTGTTGCCCACGATTCGTCGAAGTCTTATACCATTATGAATAAGAGTTATAACTCATCGGAATCTGGGGATGGTCTCTCCTATCTCAGTATCTACTGTATAAGGGAAAAGTTATTTTTTTATTTGTATAAACAACTGTAACCAAGAGCTACTTCTCTAAGCAGAATTTTGTTTGCATCTCAAAAAAAAAGAAAATCAAATACTCGTGAGACTAATTACACTGCTACCGAAAGCATAATTTGAAGTAACTGGCCTGTCTATGTCATTATTTTTTCCATTGATAGAATTATATTGTTTCCTTATTGAAGCCTCTTGTCTTTGTAATCCAGGCCATCCCTCATTGATGGAGGAGCTGCTACTAAATTATAGGCTTGGTCCCCGAAGTGAAGAACGAAAAAACAATATTTGGTAGAAGTTCCGGAATCAATAACCTATTGTTCCCTTTCACCAACCTCTACCCATTCCTCTGCGTCTGTTTCAGGATATAGCATTGAATAAGGAGCGAGTTCACGAGAGGGGGACGCGATGGTTGCGGTCGGTCGGTGAGGAACAAGATGCGGATGGAATAGATGCTTATTAATTATTTGTCATTATTATTTTTATTCTTCATACTGGTATACGATTCAAATGACGTGCCTATGTCATTGGTAGACCATTGTGGACCAGCGAAACATTCCCCATGAAGGGCTTGCTAGGTTATCAATGGCGTCATAAATTATATGAATAATGGCAGTATGTTATTGACTCTGGAACCGCTACTAAATATTAGGTTGTCATGCTTTCCTTTGGGATGCAAACCTATATTTTTAACTATGTATTACATTAGGTTGCCCCAAGCATATTTACTGTTTGTGAAATGCTAGTCTGCAATAAAATGCAATGAGCTCACACTGAGAGAGTTTAGTTAAGTTTGATTCATGGAGACAATGGTATGTTAAGAGTTAGTTCATTAGAAGCTAACCTATCGTAAATATTGATTTAGTTCTTATTTCGTTGGTGTTTGTTAATAGGTTATCAATTTGTTTTGGTAGTTTGTTTGTTGACACACCAATTGCTGTCGTCAGCAAAAGAAAACACAACAAATGAGAGAGAAACTTCAATGTTTGATTGTCAGTCAATACGATATATCTAAATCAATATTTCAGGCTATATAAGGAAGAGCCACGGTGACCGAGTGGATAGCACGCTCACCTGTGACTCCCTTTGACCTGGGCTCGATCCTGAACCAAGGCGGCATATTTAGTGGGTATGGTAGTTCCGTCCTACCGTGTTTCACATGCTTGCACCCAGTTAAGGGATACCTCAACAACGTGTACAGACAAATAATACACACAACAAAACAGCTTCCACTCTCTCCTATACACCTTCTCCCCTCTAAACACTCTTCCTCAATCAAAAAGAACATTATGAAGGGCCGTTACATAAGGCTTATTCCTCAATAACTGCACATCGCATCAGTACAACATTGAATAAACTAATAGCTATGTGCTAAATTATATAATGTTCCTTACTTCAGTAACTATACTTGAGGAATGTTGAGAAGTGTTATAAACCCTGGAGAGACAATTGATGAGGTTCTTGCCAGGTTTGGTAACAACAGACACATTATCCATGGTTCTTTGATAACCCAACAGAGCAGCAGCAGTGTAGTTATAGTTGTACATCACACAACCTTCAGGCTTACCACTCACACTGCTGCAAAATACACAACACTGACAATGCATTTGTATCTGATAATGTTAAACATTCAAACACACGAAACATTGCATCCTTGCATTGATTGGTGTATTTCATAGTTATTAATTCAGTAAATAATAAAGCCTAATAACAATATTACATTAAATCTAAGATTAAATCAGACAAGAGAGAAATATATATGTACCACATGTAAATGGGTTCATGGAAAGATAGAGGCCAACTTAAAGTGTGAGGGATGCTAAACCTGCGAGCTGTTAGTACTGATGAGGGTTCATTGAAGTGGAGCAGGTTTAGGTTATCCAATTGTATACTTGCTATTAGATGGGACCATAATTATGGTATATGTGATGACATATTAATGCTAAACGACATTAAAATAGGTGTACTAAATACAAGTCTGTGAATAATTCATGAATCATGTTGCCTAGTATTGGGTGGGTCAATAATAATATTGATGACAATATATTTTAATTAGCAAGTCATGTATCATCTTTGTGTATATATTTAAGATAAACTCATTTTATTTCTAGTGAGCAGGAAGCTTTTTCTGATTTCACTGACCAGTCTGATTATCATCTAGGTTTCTGGCTACGCTATTGTACTCATTCTACCTCCAGCAACAGACCTACAGGATAATGTATTCATCATGGATAGGCAAGAGTCATAACTGTGTTATGTATTCTGTATAGTCTTTGTGTTGTACTGACCGATACAGTTGCTAACACATGAACCTGGGACAAGTGCCGTGAATGATTGACATGATTTAAGGTTCTCACATACTTATAATATAGTTTGTAGATGAGTTTATCTATCTGAATATTATCAAAAAGCTCAAAATAATATAATTTACTATCAAAATGATGCTCTATAATTTTTCTCAAAACTTAGCTAACTGTTGAAAACGTAAATTCCAATAAGTATACTTGATGGGCGAGGCGAGGGTGATAATCTGGTGTTGTGTCCAGTTGGCCTGTATGAGTTCTGGCACCTGGCACCAGTAGTCCGGGGTGGCGCCAAGGAACTGGTATGTTATGGTGCTCATCGGGAAGGTGAAGCTGCCTAACAATATAGTTTTTAATTTTAGTTATCTGTCTCACTCTCTCTTTCATAGCGGCACTCACCTATTTATAATGACTCCACGTCCAGAAGTACACTGGATGAGGGTCACCGTTTTTGTTTTTATCTCTCTCTCCTTTTCTCTCTTTCCCTGGCTTGTATCCATTCGGCCCCATTCAGCCAACTGTTGTAAGACGTTTATCCCCAACCAAGTGTCAATTTCTTCCTGGCGAGCAATAGTGAGCCAACATTGTATGGAGAATCCGGCTTCGCCGGAATTATTTTTCTATCAAAAAATGTAAAAATTTAGCTTGCTGTCAAAACAAACAAATATATATGGTGGCTCGCTACCGCTCGCTAGGAAAATATTGACACCTGGATGGGGGTAAACGTCTTAAAACAGTAGGCTGAATGGGGCCGAATGGATACAAACCAACGAAAGAGGGAGAGAAAGAGAAAACAAACCGAGGTGGGCTCCCTTAAGAACTATGCATCTAATATACCTAAAGTTAATTTAAAGTGTAGCTGTTTTTTTAATATATAGGGTTATCTCTACAACTCAGTTAGCGTTACAGCATTGCTTACAAGGACAATGATCCGGAACCTATATATAATATTTGTTAACATCGTTCTTAACACCAATACCCCCACCCCCACCCAAATGAAATTCAGAAAACATGGGATCCTCCCATGATTTGAATCCAGGATACCTCAAACAGAATTTAACACGCTAACAATTACACCATCAGGACAGTTAAATGTACAGCACATGACCACGATTAATATCCATTTATCGAATACTGGATATCAATCACATCTTGTACTGGGCCCAATTGCACTATGAATAGCCTAATATGCTGATGCGAGAGGAAAGACAATGTTATGAGGTACAGATCGCAAACGACCGACCTCGCTGCAAAATGTTCCTGAACCTGTTGATAATATTTCTAACATTGTTCTTTACTGAACGTAATTCTTGTTGCTCAAAACCAATGTAGAATTAATATCTTGGTTACGTATACATAATTTGTATTAGCCAAGTACCGGTACCGATTGTTATTTTATTCATGTAAACATTATTTTTATTTATATACAACATTGTTTGTTAATAAATAAATCCTGATGCTACATTTGGCATGAGCTTGAATAATGCCTCTAATTCCATACGGTATAAACACATATTTAATGTTCAGCTTTTAACGACAATATGACAGTGTAAACTCTGAACAACAATTCCATACGGTATAAACACATATTTAATGTTCAGCTTTTAACGACAATATGACAGTGTAAACTCTGAACAACAATTCCATACGGTATAAACACATATTTAATGTTCAGCTTTTAACGACAATATGACAATGTAAACTCGGAACAACAATTCACTATTTTTTCTATATCTATTTTCAATGTGATTATCTGATCTGATCTCATGGATTGTTTTAGGTTATGTAATAGTATGGGTCTAGCTCTAGCTTTGGATGTATAATACATTGCATGTAGAGTCGAATATTGTAGGTTAAAACAGTGATAAAATACTCTTGTATCGTCTTGCGGGAGTGCAATTAGCACTTGTGAGTGAATTAAGTAACACCCCGTTCTTAACATTAATCATCAATTACAAACACCAATGTACTTGAATAAACCAATGAAAGCACATGGTCCACCCGTGATTCGAACTCGGACACCACACCCAGAACATAAGCACCTAAACCATTACACCACCAACACAGTTAAAGGTTAGTGGTAATAAGTTTCCAAGAAACTTAACTTCTTGAAGATCATAAAGTATTTAGATAAGTTATATCAGATCTCTTTGATCTATCAGGGTCCTAATAGATGGTGCACAAAGCAACAATGTATTATCGCTCTGATTAAACCCACAATAATTGCATCTACTGTAATGAGTTATACATTACAAGAAACTGGAAAGCCCATACTACAATAGGAATGCATTAATCTTGAAAACTAGTTGATATTTCATACCAAAATTTGTTCGATGATGACAAAAAATAAAATTTCTTTGGCGTTCATGAGCTCGTCACAATTGCATGATTAGCTGAACAAAATTTATGCTAAATACGAAATAAGAACTTTTCACTGGCTTCCGAACGGTTTCATCAGAATGTGTATATTGACAATATTTGTATTGTATATGGGTATACTCTTAAACCTTGCTCTTGCACTTTTGAGTATGGCTGCCAAACCAAAAAAAATCATTAATTAACGATATTCACCCACAGTAATTGTATCTACTATTAACTATTGTATCTCAAATGATAGAGATGTTAATCCAGAATATTATAATTGAAAAACAGAAAACCTCAAATAATCTGAATAATCATAGATCAAATGTATTCCAACCAAAACAAAATAGTAAATTTTCCGGCTACATCCAACTTCCCATAGGTTTTGAGTGACAACACTTTGCTAAAGAAGCATTGTTCGAGCTCTTACCAAGAGTGTCATCAGGCTTTGTTTATCCTCAATAATGTATTTATAGGAATATAAGAGAGAGGTACACCTTTGCAGAAAACGGTTTACATTATATTCGTTTTATTGTTTTGTTATGAAGTTTATAGCTATGTATTACAGGGATACATATTATAGGTTTGATTCCCGGGGGGAAGTAAAGAAAACCTAATATTTAGTAGGGGCCCCGGAATCATTGACGATGTTGCCTATTAGTATAATAGTCTCCATTCAACACCCATGTTGGCCGTTTGAATCAGCCGTCGCGGGGAAGAAACAAGAGTCATCTTCATAAGTGCAACCTACTTCTCTTATGTTGTAGCCATAGATCGGGTACCCACTACGAAAAAACTTTCGTAAAAAATAAGAGAAGAAAAAAGAAAAACTTTAATACTTAAATACGGTTATAAACACGCTTCCCACATTCGGTGGATTTCTTGCGTTGTGGCTTCTTGCTGCTTCTCGCCAAGCGCATCATTCTTCCTTCACTGACATATCAAGATAAAACTCCAGATATCAAGCGAATGGGAAGGGGATGGTTGGGATTCCGGGGCCCCTACTAAATATTAGGTTTTCTTTACTTCCCTCCGGGAATCAAACCTATAATTTAATAGTGGCCCCTCCATCATTGACGATGTTGCCTGAATTCCCAAGACTGGAGGGGGACATTCGCAACAATATCTGAACCTCCGTTACCGTTACCGCAAGGTAAAGAATAAGTTATTTTATTGTGTACATACAATATAGAAAAAATACAAAAGAGTGTGAGCAGTGCGTTGCTTCGAAGAAGTCCTGCTCTATACTAGGGCCTCTACTTGAGGTACCTGTTGTACAATGTGATAATAACAGCTAATACAAAACTTTTATCACTCTTCTCAGATTGTAAACTTGTAAATAGTTTTTCTTCTGTGAACATCACGATGTCACTTGACTAGGTGATCACTCACCAACTATCTAGTTGAAACTTAAGATAGAAAACAACTTTTACATACATAACAAACAAATTTTACTAGCTTTAAAAGCTTGGTTCTGAATTAATTAATCTCGGACCAAGGATACTAACATAATTATAGATTCACTTACACCTAAAAATTATAAACACTTGAGCTTCTAGCTCGTAAAGCATGACTGGGCTCTGCCCCGGCGGGAGCAGCGCCTGGCTTGCTCTGCTTGACTGTGTATTCCGGCGGAGGGAGCTACATTCCGATGTACTTGGATACCCGTGTCTTCCGGTGGAGGGGGTTATACCTTTCGGTGTACTGGGATACACAAATCCTCCCCTCCCCCCCCCCCCCCCTTTTCTTCGCCCAGAATGGGTGTCATTTATCTCAGTACAAAAAACTCTAAAGCCGGGAATACTTAACACAACTATTAGTGAAGAGAGAGACTGGGACCGGTGTACAAGTCTACCGGGAAATGACAGCAGGTCTGAAACATGAGTTCAACAGGGCCAGGAATAAACTAAGTAGGAAAATAAAATCAGCGAAATCTAATTATTTCCACAGTAAGGCAGAGGAATATCAGAATAACCCAAAGAAACTATGGAGGCACCTAAAAAAACAGGCTACAGCAACAAGGCAAGGGTTTCGTCTAACACTAATATTGCTCTCAACATTAATGATCAGGTTTGCCACGATAAACGACAAATGTCAACCTACTTCAACTCCTTCTTCACCTCCATAGCAAACACACTTGCACAGAACCTACCGCAACCTCTCAATAAATACACGACAACAACGGCCACCTTTCGAAATTTCTACCGGGATAAAGGCATACACCCGAACACATTTGGATTGCAAAATGTTACACCAAAATACACTCTGGACGAGCTCTCTAACCTAAATGTACACAAAAGCACAGGACCAGACACAATTCCTGCCAAATTTCTACGAGATGGAGCCATTGGTATAGCAGGTATAGCAGGTATCCACCCCCGGCAGGGTTGGGTTATTGACACAGGGCCCTCCCGGTCGTCATCATGCGACTGTGTCAAGAGCATTGCAACGTCCCAAAGCTGCTTGTCAGTACAGCTATTTCTTTAGTAATATAAGGGGACTTCACTCTAACATCAATTCTGTACACCAATTTCTTCAAGCAGAATCCCCTACTCTCCTTTTTTTGACAGAGACTCAAGTAACATCCACATCTGACACATCTAGATTTAATTTTCCAGGTTATCAACTGCTCCAAAATTTCAGACCTAAAGGTGGTGTATGTTGCTTCGCAAAATCTGAAATTGCCCTGGAGGAGGTTACTAGTTTCAATTGTCCCTATTTTGATTATTCTATATACAAATTAATTTCTGCTGGTAAATTTAAATACATATGTTGCATCTACCGTTCCCCAAATACTCCTCCAGAGCAAAGTCTTTTTGATTCTCTGTCCTCACAACTCAGTGTCCTCAACTTAAATGCTTCTTCTGAAATCACTGTGTTGGGTGATTTTAATGTCCATAATGTTGAATGGCTCACTCATTCAGCCAGGACTGATGATGCTGGTCTTGAATGTGAGCTATTTGCAGACTCATTTAATCTCATTCAACTAGTCAACCAACCCCCCCGTGTACCAGATAATCCTAATCATAATTCCCACCTACTGGACTTATTTTTAACAACCAATTCAGAAAATTATGATGTTACAGTGAGGTCCCCACTTGGATCTTCTGATCACTGTCTGATACAGGCCACCTGTCTATCACCTACCACACCTTCCCACTCTGAACCTGTTTTGGTGACTAAATGGCATTACGATAGGGCAGACTGGGAGGGTCTTCAAGGTTTCTTTATTGATATTCCCTGGACCTCTTTCTTTTCTGATGATGCACACTCCACCTTGAGCCACATACAAGATTTTGTAAAAATTGGAATGGAAACTTTTATTCCTCATCAAAAGTACAGTAAAAGATCTAATTCACCTAAATGGTTTGACCATAATTGTGCTAGAGTAACTGAACAAAAAGCAATAGCCTACAATGCATACACAAGAATCAAAAACACATGAAGCCTTTAATTACTTTAGAAACATCAGAAATCATGCCAAAACTGTATTAAACCTAACTAAATCAAACTTTCTCCATAAGCAGGCAAATAAACTTCTAAATAATCCAAATGATAACAAAATATTTTGGTCTACTCTTAACTCATTCAAATCCAACTTCACTACTGCTTCATCCATTCCACCATTAAAATCTCCGACTGGCAATCTTGTAAGTGACCCACGAGGTAAAGCTAACCTTCTTGCAGATATTTTCTCCACCAACTCAACCTTAGATGAAATAAATCAAGATGTCCCTGTACTTAATTTTAATTCACCTGAAATTCCCTCACTTAAGATCCACACCAGACATGTCAAAACTATTTTGCAGAATCTCTCAGTAGATAAGGCTCCTGGTCCAGATGAAATTCCTCCAATAGTACTTAAGAATTGCTCCTTGGTGCTCGCTCCTGTATTGGCAAAATTTTTCCGTCTGTGTACTCATACCTCATGCTTCCCAGTACCCTGGAAAGAAGCAAACATCCATCCAGTTCCTAAAAAAGGTGCCTCTTCAGATCCATCAAACTACAGACCAATAGCTATAACTTCCACTCTTGGCAAAGTTTTTGAAATAATATTAAATAATCACATAATTAAGCATCTGGAGAATAATAAATTAATCAGTGATAGGCAATATGGTTTTAGACGATGTCGATCAACTGCAGACATTCTTTGCCTTCTTACGCATCAAATCAACCAAGCTACAGACCAACATGGTGAAACACATACAATAGCACTGGATATATCAAAGGCATTTGATAGAGTCTGGCATCAATCCTTATTGTCGAAGATGTCCACACTACGGCCTTGCATCATTAGTTCCACTAATTTCTTCTTATCTTCATAACAGAAAAATACGTTGTAATGGTAGATGGCCTTTATTCTCAATTTCACTCAATAAATGCTGGTGTTCCCCAGGGATCAGTTTTGGCCCCAACTCTGTTCCTCATTCATATCAATGATCTCATATCTACCACTCATAATCCAATACATTCCTACGCAGATGACTCAACACTCCACAGTTCCTTCACATTTACCAATTCTTTCACCCAACCCGATCTTATAAATTCAAAAATAAACACTGCAATTTCTCTGAACCGGGACCTTTCTAGAATTAATGAATGGGGACAAGAGAATCTAGTTTCCTTTAATGCACAGAAAACCAAGTACATTCAATTTTCTAACCGACAGAATCTCACTGACTCCCATATATTTTTTAATGATGTAAATATTCCCACTTCCCCTAGTATTGACATTCTCGGTGTAACATTAACTACTAACTTGAGCTGGACACATTATGTTAGAAGCATTGCTAAGAATGCCTCTAAAAAACTGGGACTCCTGTACAGAGTTCGAGAATTCTTCACTGACGAGCAGTTGGCCGTAATATATAAAAGTCATGTGCGCTCTCAGATGGATTACTGTTCACCTCTGTGGGGTGGAAGTGGAGTGGTTGCATTGAGGCAGTTGGACAAAATTCAAAATAAAGCTATTAGATTAATCAATAACCCTGCAATCACACAGGACCTTCCTACATTAGCCATACGAAGAAACGTTGCATCCCTTGCATTATTCTACAGATATTTTCACAGCAATTGTTCCGAGGAACTTGCTTCAATTGTGCCGCCTCTCCACATCTTTCCCCGTAGAACTAGGGCAGCTGAGGGCGGCCCATGAATTTACACTTTCTCCTCCACAATGCAGAACTTCTGCTTATCAGAATTCATTTATCCCCAGAGCTACTACTCTTTGGAATTCACTTCCCTCGAATTGCTTTCCACAAACTTACAATCAACAAATGTTTAAATCCAGTTGTTACAAACATTTTATGAATGGAGGATGCCTTTAGGCACATGGACCTTTTTGTTTTATCTGTGTTTTTCCTTCCTCCGTTCATTGTCTCTTAAAAAAAAAAAAAAAAAAAAAAAAGGTCCCATAACCCACATCATCAACCTGTCAATTAACACCAACACTGTTCCTGCTGAACTGAAGGAAGCTATTGTAACCCCTCTATTTAAGAAAGGAAATAAACTAGATGTTGGCAACTACAGACCAGTTAGCATATTATGTATTGAATCTAAAATCCTTGAAAGAGCTGTATACACCCAAATTGATCACTACCTCAAAGACAATTATCTATTCTATAAGTTTCAATCAGGTTTCAGATGCATGTACTCGACAGACTCCTGTCTCATCCACTTAACAGATCACATTCGTAAAGAAATGTCTAAAGGTAACTACACCGGTATGGTTCTTCTTGATCTACAAAAAGCGTTTGATACAGTAGACCATGATATCCTATGTAATAAACTACAAGCAATGGGCATTGGGTCAGTGAACTGGTTTAAATCTTATCTTAGTGGTAGAACACAAAGAGTTAAAATTGATGATAATATATCTGATCCTATGCCAATTAACTGTGGGGTCCCACAGGGAAGCATCCTTGGTCCCCTACTCTTTCTCTGTTATGTGAACGACATGGAACTGAGCGTCTCGTGTAAATTATTACTGTATGCTGACGACAGCGTGCTTCTGGTTTCAGGAAAAGACCCAATAAGTATTGCCGCTTCACTTTCCAAAGAACTAGAATCATGTAGTGAATGGCTAGTGGACAAAAGACTATCTCTTCACCTGGGCAAGACGGAAGCCATCCTATGTGGAAGAAAACGCAAACTGAAAGACATTGTGGGCTTCTCGGTCAACTGTAATGATATTCCTATAACAACAGTGTCACAAGTTAAATATCTCGGACTAAAACTGGACTCGACTTTGTCAGGTGAAACAATTTTGGAATCTATCCTGAGTAAGTGTAGAGCACGTATAAAATATCTGTACAGACAGGCGGGATGCTTGCCAGCGGTGACCAAAAAGACCCTTTGCCAAGTGCTTGTTCAATGTCATTTTGACTATTCTGTCATCCTGGTACTCTGCATCATCTAAATCAGCCAGCACAAACTTCAGGTCACTCAAAATAAAATGGTTAGGTTCATGATGAACCTAGGACTCAGATCGCATGTTGGCCAGGAACAACTTCAGTCACTAGGTATGCTCAATGTCTCTGACAGGGCCAAACAAATCAGGCTCACTAATGCCTTCAAGGTATTCTATGACAGAGCTCCAGAGTATCTAAAGATTGATTTTGTTAAAGCAAATGAGAGGAGTGGACATAATACAAGAAATAGGATGTATAATTTTACGGTCCAGAGAATCCAAGGACAGGGTAAACAAACATCCTTCTTCACTGCCATCAAAGACTGGAACGACCTACCCCAGTCAGTCCGTGAAAAGAGAACACTGTATTCCTTCAGACGTAGCCTGAAGGAACACCTGAACCGGACAGCTGCGAGAAGGGAGCACCAAGCTTATGTCTACTAGTAAATACGACATAAGAGATAGGCAAAACAAATTGAAACGATTACTGATATATAATATAGGATGTAAGGTATCTTAAAATAACCCCCTAGAAATACTTTATCAAAAGTATCTATTTCTTTTATCCTCCCCTTTTACCTCAGGTAACCTAATCCCACAAGGACCCCAATGGAAATACGCCTAACGGCCTTATTGGGCTATCCTTAGTTGGAATTATGCAAGGCTGGTACATGCCATTTTTGTAACATATTATGTGATACCAACTCTGTAAAATTCTAACTGAATAAATATTATTATTATTATTATTACTCGAAAATCTACAAAGAAAAAACTCAAAAACATTTTCAGGGATCGAGGTAACTCTCTCTTCATGGGTAAAACAAACAGCTCTTAGAATAAAATAACCAGAGCTGGCCTATATCTAAGGTTACTTAACTTATCTTCTGAGTCCTCCTTTTGTATCGGAGGACCAGAGTGCTATGCTGGGTAATACGCCGGGGGAGCTTGGAAAGTTACTAGTTAAACTCGAGCAAGCTCGATTCTAAGGACCAACCCGTCGGCAAATTTGGCCGGCGCGGAGTGTGCTCCCTCGGCGTAATACCCCAAACTTAACTTCTTATGCATAAAAACAGTTTGAGGTGAATAACCAAAAAAGGGCTTTGGGCTTTGAAACCAAAAAAGGACAAAAACTCGGTAAGCCGACACGGCATAGGTAAGCGTAGCTCAGGGATTGTCGAACCTTTATGTAGCAAGTCCTATCATAGAGAAAACTTTAGATGGTGCCTCTCAACAAGTCTCGTAGTAGAGAACACCTGAGGTGGTTCTACCCTACTCTGATGGAGTTAATCTGATGGTGGTTAGGCTTACCAGTCTCTACCCGTCCCGGCGGATAAAGTATCCGCCGAGGACCGAACTGGGATTGATTGACAAAGAAGGGCAGCCGCTTAGGTCAAATCTTATTCAACCCCGATCTGTGTTTGCCGAGGACCCGACCCTCAGAGCACCGAGCGGCTCACTGAGCTAGGCTGTGGCTCGGGCGAGTCTCTCTCTGTCTCTCTCACCAGTGTAGCCAAGCGAGCGAGTGTTACATAATAGTGGGGTTCCCGCGTTTCACTGGGACCACTGCGGGTGAACCAGACCACGTACACGGTCCGTTCTGGTGTAATTTTGAAGCTATTTTCGCATAGTTTTCGGCAGAATACACTTCATTTAATGCAGATGCTTGATTTATCATTCATGAGTGCCTGAATATGCCCTAAATAGCCCAAACATAGCTGCAGCCAAAGGGTTAAGAAGGATCTGTGGTAGTTAAAAGGTTTGGTTGAGATAGTTTGAATCCTTATTATTGCTAGAGGTCCTTCCTAACTTAATAAAGTTGTGTAACAGTTCCTAGAATATGATGAAAAGGACTTCCCTGGTACTGACATGTATGGGTTAAAGCCGAGGGAAATATACCCTGGCATTCGCCCATAACTTTCATGTTGAGCAGTTGATAATTTATAATCTCATAAAAACACAAAACCGTATAATCAATTCCTCGCTACAGGAAGATAAAGAAAGCTACACAACAGTTTGGGTTTACATTATGAAGTGTGGATACCATGCTGCATCGTAAACTATTTAAGGGGGCCCACCTCGCTTATTTTCTTTTTCCCTCCCTCTCTCTTTGGCTTGTATCCATTCGGACCCATTCAGCCTACTGTTTTAAGACGTTTACCCCCATCCAGGTGTCAATATTTTCCTGGCGAGCGGTAGCGAGCTAGCATATATATTTGTTGTTGACTGCAAGCTAAATTTGTACATTTATCGATAGAAAAATGTCTCGAAGCCGGATTTCTCCATACAATCCTGGTTCGCAATCGCTCGCCATGAAGAAATCGATACCTGGATGGGGATAAACGTCCTAAAACAGTTGGCTGAATGGGTGCCGAATGGATACAAGCCAGGGAAAGAGAGAAAAGGAGATAAAGATAAAACAAAAAGCCGGTGACCCCCCTTAAATATTTCCCTATCCCTTTTGTTAGTGAGAATATCAATGGAGTTACATTGATAAAATATGTAAAAATACCCATATTTTGTAGAATAATCAAATATATACTGCATGTCCCATGTGATGTAAATTACCTACTCCTTCACGAAGGCATCAACAAGAAATGTTATTCCCAAAAAAATACAAATATTATCTCGTAGAACATTACTATAGAGTGGTACCGATTTCCACTGTTGCCCAATAACTATACAGAAATGTCACTGTTATATTACTGCTTCCTTCTCCTTTGTACACGTTAAGAGGCTATCACTATTTTCAACATGTGTATGGCAATATTACTATCACCCCTCATATCCGAAACTAGACGAACATACATTAATTTAGTTTGATCAATTTATGTTATAGATTCAAGATTAGCTGTCAGACCAGTGTTGATAACAGAATTCAAACAAACTGTTCTAGTCGTGCCGGCTTCAGAAAGGTAAAATACTAGACTACTTACAGAAAGAGCAGGTAATAAGAACAATAATATTCCATCGACCACGGGTTCCCACCACCTCCATTAGCTGCTCAAAAGAGGTCATATTCTCTGTGACATTGGCGCCTCCCTGTGCTTCTTCATTATTGGTGTCACTCGAGAATTCCACAAGGTTCAGCTCTTCTGGCCTGGAATTCTCCATTCTTACACTGTTGCATGAAAGAGAAAACATATATTAGGATGCACAGTGCAGTATATCTTGGCAATATACTATAATATAAGGTGTACAATTGAGGAAGAAGTTGCAAAAGTGCCTTATGCCCAATATTAAATTAATGCAATAATATCTACAGTATATATATATATTGTATGAATATTCCCATATTCAAAATATGTTACAGGGGGGAAATGCCTAGTGAGGTAATTGCTCAATAGGTGGCGTTCTGAGAGTGAGGGGGATGAGACGGTGAAGCGCAGAGGCGAAGCGGCTTCAGAGATGGAGTTGCTTCGAGCCGGGTGCTTAGTATATCTCACTCCCTAGACTGGAACAAGACCTCACAGGCCTCACCGTGTTCAGCGGTGTAGTGTAAAGGCTCTCAGCCTATGCCCGAGAGGGAGTAGTTGGAATATAGAAAGAAAACAAAATATATATATATATATATATATATTCCTGTCATGTTGCATATCAAATGGTTCGTCGGTTCTATAAGCATGTAGGTGCTACTAGGTTGCAGCTCATACTGATGCATATACTATATACTGTATATATATATATATATTCTGACATACGGAGCCCTGTATGTTAATTTAAGAGTTAGAATTAGAGTTGAAGGAGCCCACTACCCAAAACGGTGAAGCAGACTAGCGACGAACGAGCGAGTGGGCAAACCATCTCGCCCCATACCAGCATGCTAGCCTTCACACCTCGATGACCGATGCTATGACGTATGATCGACGCCAGGAGCTGTGAGTGGACGACACACCTGTTATGTGATTCGAGGAGCTATGATTGGAGCGCGCACCATCACTCGCCTCCTGATTCGTTCCTACACCATCATTGTTTGGTATATAAGACCCGAGTTGTGGGCATTCAAATCAGTCTCATTTGGAGTTGGGGAAGGTGAACTTGCAGCTGGAGGAAGACGGGGTGAAGTATTATAATGGGATTGTGACTGTCAGTCAGATTATATAAATGTGTGTTAAGTGTGTTCGGTGTAAACACTTACGTTATGTTGGTTAGTGAGATATGTGATTGGGAATTAACGTGATGTGTTTAATGTGTGTAATGTGTTTAACTATTTGATTGGGAATTAACGTGAACACTACTATTATGTGTTTAACTATTTAATTGGGAATTAACGTGAACGCTACTATTATGTGTTTAACTATTTGATTGCGAATTAACGTTAACACTACTATTATGTGCTTTAACTATTTGATTGCGAATTAACGTTAACGCTATTATTATGTACTTAACTATTTTAGTTGACTAACTTGTGGACTAAAGCAACTCTTTAAGTAATGGGTTATGATGAAAGTAATACTATTGTTTTATATTAATACTTACGAGTTTCTTTCATCTTCTCTGAATTAAGCTTCCATTGCTTAATGGTGCTTAGTACGGTGATGCTATTGTCTCGTATTAGTAATATCGCCTTAGACTAACATGGCTGTGATAATATTACTTCTAGTGATTTCCTAAGCTGAAGAAAATTCTTTTGCTTCAAAATATTATATTTTGCTTTTCATATTATTTGAGTGAGACCTGAATCGAATCTATGAAACGATCCTGTAACTTTATTTACTCATAATCAAACCTCAATGTTACGTGGTTAAGAAATACATTTAACTAATTATTAAATATATCTAACTTTTTGTGACTTTGATATTACTCCTGATGATAATAATAATATAATACTATTAACGTAAGACAAGAACCAAGAATAATTACATTAAATATAAATAAAAGGACATAGAAGAAAACTATCTATTCATTTCAAAAAGGGTAAGAGACAGAAATATTCTTACTTTAATATTTATCTTTCAAGACTTTTTATAAAATTAATAGTCCTTCTTTAGCTATAACTTATTCGGTTCATAACCATAGCCTACTAAGCTTCGGTTAAATAATAATTCTTTATAAATACTACATGACTTTAATTAGTTTCAGTATTTTTCATAATTAAAGAGTATCAGTCAATAAAGGATACTAAGTCCTAAGATCCAAAAGGAAAGGAAGCAACAACAGGAAATTATTTTATTAGATTTTACTTTTGTTTTGCCTTCAGCTGACTGATACCTTAATATATATCTCTGTGCTATCTAGATTCATCAAGTTAACCACTTGAGGATCAAGATACGTAACAATATATATATATGGTGAGATGACGGGGTTGAACAGCCACCCCCAGACCAACACCAGAATAGCAGTCATCCAGGACAGCAAAAAGAACAGTCTTCTGTTCAGGAGAGGACGCGAGAAAATAAGACCCGACCAGCTTCTCAGGCTTTAATTCCTGCTGAGATAAGCAAGTCTACCCCTTTTCCCGGATCTGCCCATGCTCTAAGTTCTGGGGAAATAGGTCAGTCTGCCCGAAAAAGGAGTTCCAGCCCTGGCCACTCACAGGGGCCCCAGCTCCTCCAATGGCAGAGGCCGACACCTCTGCCCGGGGCATATCATCAGTTCCAGTCTGACTTGCAGTACAGTGAAGAACTATTTATGCAAGTTGAGCACCAAGAACCTTTCCAATATCGGTACAAGTGGGAATCTCAGTACCCCACTATAGTACCTCCCGGGAAGACTGGGAATAATGTAGAAGAAGTGACGAGTAAGAAACATATGACCTGCAGAGTAAGAAAAACCAGATACCACGATGGACAGGAAATCATCCATTACGTCACCATAATGCCCTCTAAAAATAGGGGACCAATATCAAGAGATTAAGAATCTCCATATGTATACATAAATAACTACCATGTATATTTAGATTAAGAATTGCCTTCACCATAGCCAAAAACAACGATATCCACATGTCCCTATGAAATTGAAATACACCAAATTGAACACTCAAAATAAACCAATTATAGCCAGACTATAACTGAAGGAAATTAAGCAAATACGATTGTATCCCTCCACAGGTAAAGCCGGTAGTGGGAAAACGCATTGGTATTACCGCTTCACCTGACGTCCAGTCCGGAACCACCTTCATCTGTACCTGGGAGAGAGGCAGTTCCCCCTGATGTCCAGCCCTGCAGTACCACGAGAAGCAGTTCCCCCTGACGTCCAGCCCTGCAGTACCACGAGAGGCAGTTCCCCCTGACGTCCAGCCCTGCAGAACCACGAGTCCACGTCGACCAGATTCTCGCTCAAGGCTCCCTCTACCCATTACCCAAAGTGTCTCTGAGTGTATTAAGTTGTGGCTATTTGTGGCCCTGGCCCTGGTATCTGGGTCTTCTCCTGGGTGAAATAGATGTGTGTGAATTTGTGTTTTGTATCTGTGTTTGTTCGTTGTTTTATGTTGTTTTTGTGTTTTCCCTGTTCTTGCTCTGTCTTGAATCGGCTACCCCCAAAATGGGTATTGTGCCTGAGCATATAGATAGATAGATAGATAGATTTGTTGTGAAGGTAAGGTAAAATATGCGAGTATTCCATTTATAATTACCTCTAGATCTGTGCCCAAGATCTATCGTGAATATTTGCTATCCATGTAAAATATTAAATTTGTATCCGTACAGTGATTTATGAAGTAAGAGATATTGTCATATTAATCTGTGTTAATCCTTCAGAAACTTAGAATACCCACACGCTTCATATTCATATATTATATGTGTTAATTAGTCGGAATACTCTCAGATTTTCCTCATGTATTCATTATTCTTTGTGTAACTAAGTTGAAGTCAAAGTGTATAACGTGAACTAATTCCCTTCCTAAATCGTCTATCTACCTAGAACCTACGCCCAATTTTAGGATTCTTTTATCCACTTAATTACCACCCAGAGAGATTTACAATATTATTTCCCTTATTTCGAAAGTCAAGAACCCTTTTCGTTGAATTAGTAATTATTCGTTAACAAGTTATCTACTCTATAAATCTTGAGAATAATCTGATAATATATGTTATTTGGATCATATAATTCTTTCCACACTAATCTAGGAATTCCGTTTGTTTATTATTATATCAAGTTCGCCTACGTTTTTGGCTATTGATTTACCTTTTATTACTTGATTCCGTAATACATTTATTATAACCAGATTTAAGTTATAATACAACGCTACAATAGTTCTGCGTTTTCCTAGGAATTTGTTAATATATTCAGAACTCCATTCATGCCAAGTTTGGTATTTGATCAGTACAACTTCGTCGTGTATGCCATTCCAGATAGCTATTCTTATTAAGCTATATATTCACGCTATTATTATCTGCGTTCCTTAATTACTTAGTTAATTTGTTCCAGCCTTTTTTTTTTTTTTTTTTTTTTTTTCTATATTCCAACTTACTTCCTCTCGGGCATAGGCTGAGAGCCTTAACATTCACCGCTTTACAAATGAACATGAAGCCCGTGAGGTCTTGTTCCAGTCTAGGGAGTGTTATCCATTATAATTCAGTCGCTTTAATTGTTTGTGTATCTGAATTCCTCAATCCGTGTGATTTGACCTCATATTTGATCGAAGATATTTTTTGTATCTCGTGTGGGAGATTAATCGCAAAAATTCTTATATAGTTAAATCCAAATTTAACTTATCTTCCTCACTAGCATTAAATTATCCACCTCGCTTTAGTCCCTGATTTAACATCACATTTAAATATATTGTTGTTGTTGTTCCCCAGACTGCCTGGCCGAACAGCCCCAAGACCCCGAACAAGGCCAAGGCCATAACCGAGCGCCCCCACAGAACCCTCCCTGCCTACCACAATAAAGCCTGGGTGACCGAAGCCACACCTGAGAATGGTGCGGAAACGCCCGGGAAACCAAAGCCCCACCCAGGGCCCTGTGCCCCTCAGCAATTATGAAGAGAAAGTTGAGGGGCAAAGGAAAAAAAGTGACGCTTTGGCTTCCAATCTTGGTAGATTGAGAGGTCAATCCACGGAAGAGACGCCGTCACACGAGATCTAGAAAATATATAAGTAAAAGGAACAGTCAGAGTAAGCTATGGGAATGGTAGAGATCGCTCAGTTCTCACTCTGATAGACCAGCCCATCACCAATAAACATATTGTTATTCCCCGTGGACCGCAGTCCACTCGAGCTATACCCCTCAGGGCGGCACCTTTAAACTACTACCCTCTTCCTACTACCCCGCCATACATTCGCCCCGCGCAGTGAACTATACGTTTCACAGTCTATCGTATCATAGCCAGAATAATTCGCGCTAGACGCTTGACACACATACGTATTATTATCAATGATTCTTACCCTGTGTATATATGTATCTGTATCAATAACCATGCGTATTTTCATCTCTTTATTTCTGTGTAAGTAACTAGACAACCTCATTATAGAGCCAAACTTAATTAACTCTCTCCACCACTATTTATTGCTTACTCCCTATTTCGATATAATAGTCGAGTACAGTATTAGCATAATCTTACTATATGTCTGGTGAATAAATAAGAGTGTGAATTACCTTGTGTGTTTATTGTGTTTAATTGTTGCCTGATTGAGTATATAATTATCATATCTGCTGCATATGATTTGTCCCTGTTGAGCAATATTTTAAATCTAAATATCCGAAACCCGGATTGATAATAGATAATACTGAAGCCTGTTGGATATCAACCCGGCATAAACACTTGGTAAGCGGTGTCTCGATCCGGCATATCAGCTTTTCTTAGTTGTTTATTGATAAACTTGCTATTACTCAGTCAGCATCATCACACAGCATTTATCATGGCAACTAAAATGCTTGATATCCCGGCATTCAAGCCAGAGGAGTATGATATCAATACATATAGGGAAATAGTCAAGCCGGTCCTGGACATGACGTTCGGGAACGAAGGACGCTTCCAAGATTTACACGGTGGTGATGAAGTTAGGGAAATACGCAGCTAAGGTGTCAGGGTATGTGCATGACAATATGCCTGGGTTAACCTGGGCACAATTCGAGAGTTACGTTAAAGTAGCTATCAACCCAGTCCTTGGTCAGGACCATTGCGGACCGTAAATTTCACGAAGTTAAATATTCGGGAGATTTGGACGACATGATCAACCAAACTGACCCAAATAGGCCATAACCGCTTTCCCTGAAGAAACCATAGCTCAGAGGAAGAAAATAGTGTTCAAGGCATTAGAGAGAATTCTGCTTGAACCAGTGGCGGATCATTTATTCATCATTGAGCCTACCAATTATGATAATGATAGGCCAGTAATAAGGCGTATTATGGCTCTGACGAAAACCAGGGAACAGGAACAAGATCGCCGTCATCAGTAAAGTTACAACACACCCGCCGACAGTACCTACAGCTGGGCCTATGGCACCAAGAGCCAGTGACAAAGCTGAGGAATGGGCCAGGATTCGCCCTGCCGGCACTAGGAAACACCTGTAATGGACAGTGCGTGTTGACGTCCCTAAAAAAGTAATTCACGGAACTAACCAAGAGAAGGACCTAGTCACCTAGTTGGTGGGCTCAGATTCCTTGGATCCAGCCCAGACGAGTAGCTACCATAACGGAAGACGGAACTGCAAGTATTGGAAGCTGCAATGAGGAAGAAGAATTTGAAGAAACAGAACCAGTAAGTGGAAACTACAGGTGATCTGGATTTTTAAGCTGCCCCCCGCACACAAATAGTCGTCAGAATGGCGGGGGCTCATGAGAGGACAAATCCAGATAATCTTCCCATATACAGAAAAATCACTCTAAACGGGGTGAAAGCCCGACTTCTAATTGATAACGGAGCTTCCCATTCATGTCTCTTTTTCCTTTTTTCCGAGAGCACCGTAAAGCTTTAGGTCCTATTCAGCCTTCTTCCATAGTTTTAGTGAGTGCCAATGATGACATAATTCCAAACTTTGGACAAACTATTCCATTATATGTTGGCAACCATGTCCCATACCATGGAACTGATCATTCATTCATGATCTATGATCCCAAGGAGACCAAGTACGATGGATACTTGGGTCTCGATCTGCTCACTTCACTGAGCGCCTCCATAGATTGTGGGAAGAGAACACTGACGTTCTCACCCCCCCCCCCCCCCCCCCTCCAACAAAGAAATAAAACTGACCCTAACAAAATCATAAAACCCAACCCCTTCCCTACCTCTCCAAATGAAATAGCCTCTACCACCCAACACAAAACTCTCCCCAGCCAACACCCAACCTCCTACAAATTGCCTCATCCGAGCTAACCAGAATAACCAACCCATTCAAAATTCCGCAGTTTTAACCTCCCCTCAAACACCAAAAACTTCAAAGCCTGAAAACAAAGTTATGATCAATCAGGAGAACTTGGTCTCCTCCAGACCACTCAAGCTGTCACATCCAAATTAGTGACACTTCCCCCCACCATGAAAGATGGGTACCCATTGTGCCCACCTTACACTGGGGATGCCATCATGACCCCTCACCTCCAAAGCCCCTTGGATGGGGACTGCCTGACTGCTCCAAGCCTCATCTCAAGTCAAATATAACTGCATAAAAATAGCAAACATCTCTGATCAACGATAACCTTACCAAAAGGGTTAGCCATTGGGGAACTTGAGCCTTACGAGCAAGAACTCTCTGTACCTACAGACCAAGACCTACCAAACTCCTCTTCCCCTACCTGATATTCCTTTACATCTTACCCCTCACCAACAAGCCAATCTGCGAAATTTAATGACCACCTACCAAGTCATATTCGCTACCTCCAACCGAGAGTCGGAAAAACCAACATCCTTCATCACGCCTATTCATACTGTCGGACAACCCATCAAACAACCAATCCGGAGAAAAACCCCGATCCAAAGACAAGAGGAAGAGTCCCAAGTCGAAGATATGCTAGCAGCGGGAGTTGTAAAACATTCCACCAGCCCTTGGTCTTCTCCGGTAGTACTCATCTGGAAGAAAGACGGATCCACCCGGTTTTGTATTGACCACCGACAGTTGAACGACGTAACCATCAAGGACGCTACCCCACTACACAGGATAGATGACTCACTAGATTCCTTATTAGGAGCAAAATGGTTCACTACCCTGGATCTGCAAGCAGGATACTGGCAAGTACCCATCCTCCCAGAACATCAACAGAAGACCGCTTTTGCCACGAGTCAAGGGGGATTGTACGAATTCACAGTATTGCCTTTTGGCCTATGCAACGGCCCTGCCACTTTCTCCCGGTTAATGGAATCTGTCCTACAAGGATTAACCTGTGAAACGTGCCTAGCATAGTTAGATATCATAATCGTGTTCGAGAAAACCTGGGCTGAACACCTACAGAGATTAAAACAAGTGTTTCAGAGGATTCGAGAGGCCAACTTAAAACTCAAACCATCCAAATGTACTCTGGCCAAAAAAGAAGTTAAATTTCTAGAACACATCGTGTCAGAGAAATTAATTGCCCCAGACCCTGATAAACTAGATGCCATTAGCAACATAACTCCTCCCACAAATGTCAAAAGAGTACGAGCTTTCCTCGGTTTGGCTTCCTATTACCGCAGGTTTGTTAAGCATTTTGCCACCATTGCCAAGCCCCTTCATGACCTAACCAGAAAAGATGAACCATTTTTATGGACAGAACAGCGTCATAAGCATTCAACCACCCTAAAAGAACTACTAGAAGCCTCTCCCGTAGTATCATTCCCAGACTTCACCCAGCCTTTCCACCTATACACGGATGTCTCACAATTCGGTATAGGTGCCGTTCTAGGGCAAACTTGAGAAGGAAGAGAACAAATCATCTCCTGTGCCAGCCGAACACTAAATCCAGCAGAAATCAATTATCCACTGACAAAAAGGGAATGTCTAGGCATCATTTGGGCCTTACAACACTTCAAAGCTTGCCTAGCAGGTGTAAAAGTCACCATCATCACTGATCACCACGCCCTCCAATGGCTTCGGAAATCTGATACCCAAAAACGCCTTGCCAGTCAGATGGCGAGAATCATTAGAAGAGTTAACTTCGAAATTGCCTATCAACCAGGAAAACGCCATACCAACGCTGACGCTTTATCAAGGACTTCCAACCAACTCCGCCAAAAACACCTCAACCCAGGACCCCAAAAGTCAACCAATATTAGCAATACATCATCAAGATTCCATAAATCCAGACCAACAAGAACTGCTGAAACAATTTCAACGACAGGAGAAACCAGACTGGATGCCGAGAAGTATTTTCTCTCAACTCACCAGAAGAAGGGATAATTTATTCACGCCAGACGGAAAAATTGTCATAACACCAAAGTCAGCAATCTCATCCATGCAATCCATTCATATGCACAATGGCATCCATCTAGCCCAAGGGAAATTAACTGCTACTTTCCAACAAGTCTATTGGACTCCTTCTCCTTACATAACATCAAAAAGGGTTACAGAAGCCTGCAGAGCCTGTGCATTGGGCAAAGACAGGACCCGCACAGCCGGACTCTACAGGAAAGTTACTAGCGTCCAAGCCGTGGCAACTTCTTGCAGTAGATGTAATGGGACCGATGGAGGGAAACCAAGGCTATAAAAATATCATCATTTTGTGGACACATACTCAAAATATGTAATAGCTTGTCCAGCAAAAGAATATTCAGCCTTAGCAGTAGCTGAAGCACTGATACAACATGCGTTTCCTTATTTTGGATTACTGAAAGCTATCCATTCAGTAATGCTCCTGAGTTTACCAGTCACATTTGGTCCCAACTATCCCAGATGTGTGGATTTAAAATAAGCCACTCCTCCCCGTCATGGCCTCAAGGTAACTCAATCTGCGAAAGAAGCCACCGAACCATGCCAAACCAAATAAGAACACGACTGCAACAAATGAACACCAAATATTGACCCAGCCAAGTAAAGATAGTCCAATGGGGGATAAATACCTGCCCCAGAAAAGAGAATATCGCCCCACGAACGTGTATTTGGATTAACACCTTTGCTGCTACCTCTACGTCATCTATTCTGTTCCGTATGAGCCCTCCTCCAATTTCGACCAAGCCCTAGTCCATCTAAAGAACCGTCTCCGACAACTGCAATACCTCCAAGACCTCCAACCTGACGAAACTGCCAAAGTTAGTCCCCACCATGTCGGCGATCTTGTCATGGTTGCTCAGTTACCAGTGCCGTCCAAACTCAAGCCGAGATATCAAGGTCCTTTCGAGATCCTAACTGTTCCGAATTGTTACCAGGTCACAATTAAGTATTTTGGTGAGTCACGCACATACCGAAATAGATATGTACGTAGGTTTCAATCCATTGATGAGAATATGATTATGCTTGCAGATCCCAAGGATAAAGACACATTGCCTGCATCTGATGACCAGAATTTAGGATCCTCAGAACCATTGACACCTCCCATTCTTCCACTCATTTCTCCTCCACCTTTGGCAAAACCAAATCTTGTTGCACCACCTCTTCACCCAATATCTAAACCCTCTATCAAGCAACATCTGTTGGCACTATTTTTACCCTCACACAGCATTACCCCTGAAATTACCCTTCCACCTCCTATGCGAGTTGTCTTTGCACCTCCTCAACTTCCTACTCAATCTAACCAAACTGTCACCAACTTAAAGTCAAATCCTCCCATTTCCTCACCTGCCACCAGCTTACCTATTTTTTCTGAATCACCCTGTACTTTACCTACCACTCCAGCCATCCATAACATCCCCTCCCTAGAGTGTCAAACTTCTCCTTCACTGTCCAAAACGTCATCAACGTTAGCCCATCACACAAATAACCAACCTATAAATCAAACCACTAGCCTGACTATAAATAGTCCTGAACTTTCTGCTCAGCTACCTATACCTCTCACTAGACCTCCTAAGCCCTCTACCTCTTCTCGTAAATCACCTACCCTGTCACCTAATCCTTCCATCACTTCTAATTCTAGCTATACTCCCCCCCATCCTGTTCCAATAATGCCAAAAATACCATTAAGGTTACCATCTTTAATGCAACCTATCTCTAATCCACCATGTCGAAGATCTGGCCGACGTGTGACACAACCTAAAAGATGGGCGCCTACCTTCAAAAGGCAGGCTCCCACCACAGCCACCACCTCGCCACCTCAAAGGGTCCCCGCCACACCTAGTGCGAGGTCAACTCCTCAACCTACGCCTCCAGCCATGACCAGAGATACAACCCTTCAACTCAACAAGCCCCTCCCACCTGGGCCAAACAACTCTACACAACCAAAGGATAGCAGTACACCGTCGTCTCCTCCAGCAACCACAGCTCCTACTGACCCTGCCCCCACGATGAAAATCAACAGCTTGGTTATGTCCTCCGACGACATCAACACTGTCATCCAGTCTCCTGCCCATCTGCTCCATGTAGCCAAGTCCTCAAAACCTCCTCTTCAACTAACCCTGGCCATAGACACTACCAGCCCTGTCGACGTCCCTACAACCATCTGGTGTCTCATACTACAGAACCTGACACCCTCTCTCACTACCCACACCGTCAGGACTTATGAATTAAAATCTCGAGGCCAAGATTTTGTCTTGGATGAAGGTGGTGAGATGACGGGGCTGAGCAGCCACCCCCAGACCAACACCAGGATAGCAGTCATCCAGGACAGCAAAAAGAACAGAAGACAACAGCAGGAGAGAACGAGAGAAAATAAGACCCGACCAGCTTCCCAGGCTTTAATTCCTGCCGGGATAAGCAAGTGTACCTCTTTTCCCGGATCAGTCCATGCTCTAAATTCCGGGGAAATAGGTCAGTCTGCCCAAAAAAAGGAGTTCGAGCCCTGGCCACTCACAGGGGCTCCAGCTCCTCCAATGGCAGAGGCCGAAACCTCTGCCCGGGGCATATCATCAGTTCTAGCCTGACTTGCAGCGCAGTGAAGAACTATTTATGCAAGTTGAGCACCAAGAACCTTTCCAATATCGGTACAAGTGGGAATCTCAGTACCCCCCCTATAGTACCTCCCGGGAAGACTGGGAATAATGTAGAGGAAGTGACGAGCAAGAAACATATGGCCTGCAGAGTAAGAAAAAACAGATTCCACGATGGACAGGAAATCATCCATTACGTCACCATAATGCTCTCTAAAAATAGGGGACCAATATCAAGAGATTAAGAATCTCCATATGTGTAAATAAATAACTACCATGTAGTTTTAGATTAAGAATTACCTTCACCATAGCCAAAAACAACGATATCCACATGTCCCTATGAAATTGAAATACACCAAATTGAACACTCAAAATAAACCAAAAATAGACTGACTATAACTGAAGGAAATTAAGCAAATACGATTGTATCCCTCCACTGGTAAAGCCGGTAGCGGGTATACGCATCGGTATTACCGCTTCATCTGATGTCCAGTCCGGAACAACCTTCATTTGTACCTGGGAGAGAGGCAGTTCCCCCTGATGTCCAGCCCTGCAGTACCACGAGAGGCACTTCCCACTGACGTCCAGCCTGCAGAACCAGAAGTCCACGCGACCAGATTCTCGCTCAAGGTTCCCTCTACCCATTACCCTAATTGTCTCTGAGTGTATTTAAGTTGGGGCTATTTGTTGTGAAGGAAAGGTAAAATATGCGAGTATTCCATTTATAATTAAATCTAGATCTGTGCCCAAGATCTATCGTGAATCTTTGCTACCCATGTAAAATATTAAATTTTGATCCGTACAGTAATTTATGAAGTACGAGATATTGTCATATTAATCTGTGTTAATCCTTCAGAAACTTAAAATACCCACATGCTTCATATTCATATATAATGCGTGTTAATTTGTCGGAATACTCTCAGATTTTCCTCATGTGTTCATTATTCTTTGTGTAACTAAGTTGAAGTAAAAGTGTATAACGTGAACTAATTCCCTTCCTAAATCGTCTATCTACCTAGAACCTACGCCCAATTTTAGGATTCTTTTATCCACTTAATTACCACCCAGAGAGATTTATACTATTTCCCTTATTTCAAAGTCAAGAACACTTTCGTTGAATTAGTAATTATTCGTAAACAAGTTATCTACTCTATACATTTTTGTGAAGAATTTGATAATATACATTATTTGGATCATATGATTCTTTCCACACTAATCTAGGAATTCTGTTTGTTTATTATTATATCAAGTTCGCCTACGTTTTGGGCTATTGATTTACCTTTATTGCTTGATTCAGTAATACATTTATTATAACCAGATTAAAGTTATAATACAACACTACAATAGTTCTGCTGTTAGCCTAGGAATTTGTTAATATATTCAGAACTCCATTCATGCCAAGTTTGGTATTTGATCAGTACAACTTCGTGGAAGCCATTCCAGATAGCTATTCTTATTAAGCTATATTCACGCTATTTTTATCTGCATTCCTTAATTACTTAGTTAATTTGTTCCACCCTTATTACTTTATGTTATCCATTATAATTCAGTTACTTTAAATGTTTGTGTATCTGAATTCCTCCATCCGTGTGATTTGACCTTATATTTGATCGAAGATATTATTCGTGTATCGTGTGGGAGATTATTCGCATAAATGTTTATATAGTTAAATCCAAATTTAACTTATCTTCACCCCTAGTATTAAATTATCACTTTCGCTTTAGTCCCTGATTTACCATCACATTTAAACATATTGTTATTCCCCGTGAATGCAGTCCACTCGAGCTATACCCCTCAGGGCGGCATCTTTGAACTACTACGCCTTCATACTACCCCGCCACACATTCGCCCTGCGCAGTGAACTATACGTTTCACAGTCTATGTATCATAGTCAGAATACTTTGCGCTAGGGACGCTTGACACACATAGGTATTATTATCAATGTATTCTTACCCTGTGTATATATGTATCTGTATCAATACCATGCGTATTTTCATTTCTTTATTTCTGTGTAAGTAACTAGAAACCTCATTAGAGAGCCAACTTAATTAACTCTCTCCACCACTATTTATTGCTTACTCCCTATTTCGATATAATAGTCGAGTACAGTATTAACATAATCTTACTATAGGTCTGTGAATAAATAAGAGTGTAAATTCCCTTATCTGTTTATGGTTTTTATTGTTGCCTGATTGAGTATATAATTATCATATCTACTGCGCTTGATGTGGCCCTGTCGACCAATATTCCAAATCTAAATAGCCGCAACCCGGATTGATAATAGATAATTCTGAAGCATGATGGATATCAACCCGGCATAACACTGGGGCAGCGGTGTCTCGATCCGGCATTCAGCTTTTCTTGTGATGTTATTAATAAACTTGCTATTACTCATCAGCATCATCACACAGCATTCATCATGGCAACTACAACGCTTGATATCCCGGCATTTAAGCCAGAGGAGTATGATATCAATACATATAGAAATAGTCAAACCGGTCCTGGATATGACTGTTCGGGAACAAAGACGCTTCCAAGATTTACACGGGTGGTGATGAAGTTAGGGACACTACGCAGCTAAAGTGTCAGGGTTTGTGCGTGACAATATGCCTGGGTTAACCTGGGCACAATTCGAGTTACGTTAAAGTAGCTATCAGCCCGTCCTTGGTCAGACCATTGTGAGACCGTAAATTTCACGAAGTTAAATATTCGGGAGATTTGGACGATACGATCAACCAACTGACCCAAATAACCATATCCACTTGCCCTGAAGAAACCATAGCTCAGAGGAAGAAAATAGTGTTCAAGGCACTTAGTGAGAATTCTGCCTGAACCAGTGGCGGATAATTTTTCCATCATTGAGCCTACCAATTATGATAATGATATGCCAGTCATAAGGTGTATTATGGCTCTTGACGAAAACGCAGGGAACAGGACAAGATCGTGGCCGTCATCAGCAAAGTTA